>APFE030324690.1:3935-127287 GCA_000404065.3 Pinus taeda | reverse complement strand
TGCTACACAATCGCCATGGAGAACACATCATCCAGGCCTCACAGGAGAACTAATCATCCTGCTACATAGTCGTCATGGAGAACACATCATCCAGACCTCATAGGAGAACCCATCATCCTGCTACATAGCCACCATAGGGTGTACATGTACACCACTAGGGGTTAGTGAATCACCCTATGGTCATATGTTGCTCCAAGAAGTACCCCGCACTCTTGCATAGCTCCCAAAGATCCATGCATCATACATGACCCTCATTGGAGGGTCTTTGAACAACACCAAGTTGTTCTAAGAAAATCAGAAATTTGACTTTCCCCAAGGGCTTTGTCAGAATGTCAGCGAATTATTCATCTGTACCAATATGTTAGAGCCTGATAGCTCCCCATTGCACCATATTTCGAATATAGTGATACCTGATATCGATATGCTTGGAGTGATCATGAAATACAGGATTCTTTGACAAACAAATCCCACTCTGGTTGTCACATAGGATCACAGTTGTATCCAATGTAAATCCAAACAGCTCATTGAAGAGCTTTCTGAATGAGACTACCTCACAAGAGGCCATGCTAGCAGCAATATACTCTGCTTCGGCGGTGCTCAAAGCCACCGACTTCTTCTTCCTTCTCATCCAGGATATCAAAGTAGATCCCAAGGAGAAGCAACACCCGAAAGTGCTCTTATGGTCCTCCACATTACTTGCCCAGTCAGCATTAGTGTATCCAAGTAGTCTCACATCTCTGATAGTGTATCTTAACCCATAAATGATTGTGCCACGAAGATATCTCAACAGATTCTTGGCACCAATCCAATGTATGTGGTGAGGTTCAACCATATGTTGACTCAACGTGTTTACTGCGAAGCATATATCTGGACAGGAGTTCATTGAGAACATGAATGCTCCGACAAGTTGCTGATACTCAGTGGCATTTCGTAAAACAATTCCAACAACACTACTACTTAACTTCTTGAAGTCAAGCTCCATCCGGGTAGTTGCAGGTTTGTAGTCTACCATACCAAATCTTTCCAGAATCTTCATTACATATTTTCCTGGAGATAGGAAAATTTCCCTTGTCTTATGCCACACTTCAAGTCCTAGGTCCTTCATTTCTAATTTAGAAGCCAACTCCCTCTTACATTTGTGAATGAGAAGGTATGTACCTGTTAGAAAGAGGTCATCCACATATAGCACCAGTATGAGAGGTTTGTCATCTTCAACCTTAAAGTAAAAGTTAGGGCCGACTTCACTCCTAGTGAATCCCAACTTCATCAAGTAGCTATCGATCCTCTCATACCATGCTCGGGGTGCTTGCTTTTGCCCATAGAGAGCTTTCTTCAACCTACATACATGAGATTTTTGATCATAAATCTCAAATCATTCTGTTTGCTCCACGTAGAGCTCTTATTTGATCGAACTATGCAAGAATGTGGTCTTTACATCCATTTGATGTAGGTTCCATCCTTGTGAAGCCGCAAGGGCTATGATCGAGTGGATGGTTGTATATCTAGAAACAAGTGAAAATATCTCATCATAGTCTATACCTTCCTTCTAGGAGAAGCCGCGAGCAACAAGACGAGCCTTATACTTTTCCATACTTCCATCTGCTGCATTCTTTATCTGGTAAGGCCATTTAGAAGTGACAATTGTCTTGTCCTGGGGTCTGGGAACTACTTCCCATACATCATTTTTCATCATAGAATCATATTCTTCGATCATAGCATCCTTCCATACTTGATGCTTGATGGCACCTGAGAATGATGAAGGCTCATTTTGTATCATCATGCTCATGATGGTCAGGTATCCCTAATACCTGTTAGGTTTCTTACTTTCACAGAAGGTTCCTTAGGGTGCAGCATGTCCTTCAGCATCATCAAGTAGCCCCCTAAGCCTTGAAGGCCTCTTGCTAGAGGAGGAAGGCTCATGTCGAGGAGGATCAATCAGATCCATGGGTTCCTCCACATCAGGCATTGTTACATCATCTACCCATAGAAAATTTGGAAGTCTTTGATCATGGAGCATGGCATGGACAACTTCCACAATCGTACGATTCTTCCTTTCTACCACACCATTCTGCTGAGGAGTATGTCATGTAGTAGTCTCCCTCTTAATGCCAGCCTCAGATATGCCTGAGTGAACCAACTGTAATATATCATAGGTCTTGCTTTGGCTTGAGGGGAATGGTCCCATTTTGAGCTTTCCTTCATCACATCCTGGACATACACCTTCTTTCTCTACTTGGAATTCGGGCATCCCTGTCACCATTTGTCTTACATCGGATAGAGCTTTATAATGAAGGTGGGAAAACCTCCGATGCCAAAGTTCGTACTAAAGAGATGTGTCATAAGACATGACACCTAGTAAACTTCCACTAACCTGATATAAAGAATCAACATGAAACCCAAGAGTAAAGGCATCTTTAACATTATTTTTCCATACACGTACCTTGCCATTGCTAAAGGTCACCTTATATCCTTTGTATTCCATTGCCGAGATGGACACTAGATTATTTTTGAGGTCAGGTACATATAATACATTCTGTAAGTGGATCGTATTACCTTGATTCAATTTGAAAGAGACATTGCCTACACCTTTCATGGGATATTTCATATTATCTCCAAGGATAATTTCCAGGTTAGTTTATTTCTCTATTACATTATGGAGAACTTCTTTGTAACCACTGAAGTGATTTCCAGGTTAGTTTCTTTCTCTATTAGATTATGGAGAACTTCTTTATAACCAGTGAAGTGCTTTGAGGCACCACTATCAATGAGCCAGATTCCCATTGAGTCAGAAGGAGCAGAGGTAGATAGAGAAACTAGTAGATAATATTCTTCCTACTTATTTTCAACAATGTTGGATTCATACCTGGAATTTCTAGCCGTCTTGAATGGTTGTCCTCTTCCTTGATTTATAGCATTCCTTTTACCTTTTCTATTGAATTTTCCATTCTTTTGATTTCCATGAGAGGGATTTTGATCATTTTCCCAGTGTGAGTCCTTTCTATGAGGGCACTCCCTTGCATAGTGACATGCTTTATCACAAATGTAACATCATCCTTTTCTTCCACCCTTAGGTCTAGCCTTTCCTTTTGATTTAGTGCCAGAATTATTTATTTTCTTAGCATAATAAGAAAAGGCAGCAGGAGGACCTTTAGGCATGGGCATTTCTTGCTCCTCTACCTTTGTTTCTTCTTGAATACATCTAGCCATTAATTCCTCGAAACCCGGAATTACATTATTGTTCAGAAGAGTAGTCCTGAACATGTAGCATTTGGATGGTAACCCTCCAAGAGTCATGAGTGCCATTTCCTGTCAGTAATGGTCTCCCCAATAGATAGGAGATCATTCCTGATTTCAGTGATCTTTAAGAAGGATCGTTCCTGATTTCAGTGATCTTTAAGAAGTATGCTTGCATACTCTCATCTTTACCCTTCTTAATTTCCTTCAGCTTATTTCTAAGAAACAAAACTTGATTTTGCATCATTAGATTTAAATAAACACACTAGTATATCATAGATTTACTTGGAGGTGTTCAAGTTGGAGATGTAGGCCAACAAGTGCTTGTCAATCAAGTCCTAGATGATCTTTTTTGCTTCAACTTCTCTAGTTTTCCATTTGTTCCTGGCAGAAGTGGATGCATTTGATGGAGGCTCAACAATATTGCCTCTCACATGGTCCAACACTCCTTGATCTTCTAGGGTTAGATCAATAGACATCTTCCATCTGTGATAGTCAGCTTTCTCACAGAGCTTTTCCTCGGCAGGAAAGAGCAATGAGGACCCCATAGTTCTTTTAGGATAGCCTTTCCAATCTTCTCTTCAGTGATTGCTCTTGCTCTTTCTTGGGCTGTGTCTTCACCTCAGCTCTGAAACCATGTTAAGTTATGATATGTTCTATACTTAGAGAAATTTACTTTTATTTCTTATTATTATTCATAGATTAGCAATCACATGTGCATAAGTAAAGTGCAGATAGAACATTAAACGATCAACAAAAATCAAGGTAAGACAAGAGACACAAGATGTGGTGGCTAGCTAGGGCCAAACCCCACAATGTGTGGGGAAAACCTTTGAGCAAATATTCTTTTATCTTCAATAATTCAGTAGAGAGAAATAGTACAATAAATCTGATTTATATCAGCAGTAGTAAACCCGAGATCAGCAGCATCAGCATTAGTGACTTCATCATCAAAACTAGGGCAGTTGATATCTCAAAAACCGACCGTCAAATCGGATTGATTCCACCACCAAAAAATGCGGCCTTTAGAGATGGTCTAGATGGACCTATAGTGCAGTTGAGAGGAGGAGATCTAATGGTCAATGCTGGTCAAACTTTGGATCTGCGGTTGCAGCTTCAAGTTCCATAGCTTCCTTCCACATGTGTGAGAGAGAGTCTCTTTTCTGCACAGTAGAGAAGAGCCTCTTTTTTGTGCAGGAGAGAGAGATGTGATGAGATGTGTGAGTGAAAATGAGGAAAGGTCCTCTTGTATTTATACACAACTTTTGATGTTTGAATAGATGCAACTGTTGGGCTTCTGAGCTTACATGAGTTGTAGGTTGGCTTGATAATAATTTCATAATCAAAATAAATTCATATCTCCATAAATACTTATCGGAATCGGATGATCTTTAGATCAATCCTATACCTCTCGATGAGAGGAATCTAAAAAAAAATATTATCAGCCATGAATAAGATGACCCACATGAGGTTTGGCCCTAGTTTACAATTTTAACAATAAGTCATTTCTGAAGTATTGCGGATCTATTGTATTCTGGTTTATGCATTTGTTATATGAATTTATATCTTTTTATGATTGCACAGACTGGGTTTATGGTTGAATGTTTTCTTAAAGACTGTACAAGAAGATTAGATCTATAACAGCTTAATTAATAAGCAAGTATACTCGTGTGGATCTTTGCAGAAGCTCGATAATAGTCCAGAGTGGTGCGAGGCCACAGAATAGTTTGCAACCCTTCCAGACCACATCAAGACACCCCAAGGGTGCGGAAACTTAGTTCCAGCACCCTCCCCTGCTACTTCGAGTGAGACCTCAGTCCACGCTCCGTCGGTTGTTCTCAAAAGGGCTGGTAGCTGTGGGATTTGTTTGGCTAATAACTCTTCTGAACCTGGGTCAGGGCCCAATAAGTCAATAGTAGTAGACTTCCCAAATAATCTTCACACACTTGCTTGAAGGAACACAAAGGTGTCCTAGGTGGCATAACACAACATCCTAGAGGTGAAAATCTAGAAGGTGTCCTAGGTGGCCGAATTTTAGGTCGCTTTTGTAGAGAAGTGGCCAATCAAAAGTCTCGTGCCCACAAGAGTTGAGCACGGTGGTTAATGCCATGATCGGTAGTCGATTGAGGCAGTATGCAACATTATTTGTGCTACCCTTATTGTACTTGATATTTAAATGGAATTGGTGCAGGTATGTGGACTACTTTAGATGGAGATAATTCTGCAACTTCCCTTGCATCAGTATGAATTGCATGGGTTGGTGGTATGTGTGGATGATCGTTTCCATCCCCAAAATGTAATGCTTCCATGTCGGCGAGCCTGCACAATGGAATACATCTCTTTTTCATAAGCATTATACTTCTCGATTGTGTCTGAAAGTGTCTCACTGTGATATGCCACTAGATGCCCCTGTTGAGTAAGGACTACCCCAATAGCATAGTCATAGGCATATGTCTTGATCTCAAATGGTTGTTGCAAGTCTAGTAATGTGAGAATTGGTGCAGAGCAGAGGCAATTTTTCAAATTTTCGAATGCCTTCTGTTGAGTTTCAGACCAAAATATTTTTTCTTTAACTCCTGCTTTGGTGACTTGACTCAAGGGCCAACTAATATGAGAGAACACCAATACAAACCTGTGGTAGAAATTGGAAAGACCCAGAAAGCTGTGGAGCTTTGTCAAAGTGGTTGGGGTTTGCCAATCCCAAATGACTTGGATCTTGGATGGATCCACATGCACCCCACATTCGTTAATAATGTATCCCAAATACTGAACTTGGGTCTTATCAAAAGTGTATTTCTCCAAATTAGCACACAACTTGTGTTGCCACCATATTTGGAGAACGTATTGAATGTGGTGGAGATGCTTTTCGTAACTCTGGCTAAAGATCAAGATGTCATCCAAGTATACCACTACAAATGAGTTGGTGAATGGGCACAAGATGTCATCCACAAGCCTCATGAATGCTGTACGAACATTCGTTAACTGGAAAGGCATAACCAACCATTCGGAAAGGCCTTCCTCAGCTCTGAAGGCATTCTTCCACACACCTGAGGTTTCAATTAGTACTTAGTGATATCCCGACTTCAAGTCAATCTTGATGAAAAAAATTCACCCTTGAGTTGGTCTAGAAGGTCATCAATATGTGGTATCGAGTACCCATTCCAGATAGTGATCTTGTTCAGTGCCCTATAGTCAATACAGAGTCTCCAAGTCCTGCCCTTCTTTCGTACCAACCCAATCGAGCTCCCATAGGGCGATGGACTCAGGCGAATGTGACCTTTCTGTAGCACCTCCTGAATTTTCCTCTTCATTTCATCATTATCCAGAATGAAGTGCGAATAGATTGGTCCATTGGGTAATGGCGCACCTGGGGTCAGATCGATGGAGTGCTTGACCTGACAGTGCAGAGGCAACCTTGTGGGGGAGGTGAATTTGTCTTCGTACTCCTCCACAACCTTATGCATCTGTTGTTGTCGTATGGAGGGGCCCAGTCTAGAGTTCGTGGCCACTGTCTTCTTACTTCCTTGATAGCATATCATCAGGAAAACAAATTTCCTAGTTTTTGAAATGAGCTAACCGCATTGTTTTGCAACAACTAGAGAGATGGCAGTAGGCAGTGCTACCTCTGGTATCATGTACAACTTATTTCCTAATGTAACAATAAAAACATGAGGCCTTGACTCATACACAACATGTCACTTCCATAAGTATGGGTGGCCTAATAATACATCACAAACATCAAGGGGAGCAATGTCACATAATACCTCATCCGTGAAGGGCTTGATGATGTATGGAAGGCAACATTGTTGGCTCATGCACATATCATGTCCTTGGTGAAGCCAACCAATGCTGTACGGTTGTGGGTGTGTTCTGGTCGGTAAGCTGAGTTTCTTCATGACCTCTGCTACAATGAGGTTCTTTTGGCTGTCGTTGTCGACAATGAACTGTAGCAGGGAACCCTTTACCCACCTCTGGGAGTGGAAGAGATGCTCCTCCTCTGGATCTTCGAGTTCCTCCTTCTAGATCTTTGTGGTGGTGATGGTGGTGTTGGGATCCACATCAATAATCTGCTTCTCTTTGTCATTCCCCTTTTCGAGTTTTGACTCAGAGTTGGAACATGCATCTGATTCTAAAGCCTTCAGCTCGGCCACCAATGACAGCTTGGACTGACACTTACTGGTGTTGTGGGTGGAGCTCTTATGGGACTCAGGAACATACCAAATTGCAGATATAACCATAAATATAGAGATGCAACATAAATAACACTTTCTTTCATTAATATCATATATTGAAACATGCTTACAAACAAAATGGAAACGAGACTAGCTTGGGCGATGGTAGCTTATCTCTGAGAAGAGATGTGGTGGCTACATGCCTCTGAACTGAGTTACAATGAGGCTCAAGGGACTTTTTATTATTGAACAATAAGATAAAATTCTAAACAACCAAAACCCTAACCTGAGGGGATGTAACACCAAGAGTTTATGGGCCCCGTTGGGGTTAGTTGGGCAGCCAACTTCCTAGGGTCATAACTTGGTCATATTATCTCCGCTTTACGTGCATAATACCTAGTTGGAAAGATATATCCAAAGAATACAACTAAAAATGTGATTTCATTGAAATTTCCTAGAGGAATATTGCCAAAAAAAAGTCGTTTAGGGCCTTAAAACGGCTCAAGAAGTTCGGGACTTGAAAATTGTGCTACAATTAAGGAAACTGGAAAACTAAAAGAAACAATGGTGGGAGTCCAAGTGGAATAGATGGGTAGCCACCAATATCCACCTGGATCATGGTGGTTGTTGACAAAATTTCCAAATATGCTCATTTTTGTGCTCTATAACACCCATTTACCCCAACATTGGTGGCTCAAGTTTTCTTGGACCATATCTTCAAAGTACAAGGCATGCTAACTTCCATTATGTTTGAATGAGACCCCAGTTTCACTAGCAAGTTTTGGTAGGAAATTTTCAAGCTCCAGGGAACACAACTCCAACTAAGTAAAAATTATCATCCATAAACAAATGGTTAAACAAAACCAACCAACTAATTTTTGGAGACCTATTTGAGGTGCTTTGCTTTATACAAGAAGCATCAATGGGTAGAGTGGGTGCCTTTAGCTTAATGGTCGTATAATACTAACTATCATGAATCCACCAAGATGATTCCATATGAGGCAATGTATGGCCAAATCCCACCTTCACCAGTTTCATATCCCTGGATGTTCCAAAGTATAGGCAGTTGATCAGCTCCTATGGAATGGTGTCACCATGATCGCTCATCTCAAAGATACATCTATCTCATAATAGAATGAATAAATGGGCTCACCAACATCATTTTGAGCAGTCATTTCAAGTAGGGGACTAGGTATTCCTATGAATCGAACTGTATAATAAAACCTCTCTCAAAGAAAAGGATTGCTGGAAACTAGCCATAAAATTCTATGGGCCTTATTAGATACTTCAACATATTGAAGGAGTCAATTACAGATATGCCTTGCTATCTAATTCAAAAGTCCACGTAGTTTTCCATGTATCGTGCCTCAAGAAAGTGGTGGGGAGCAATTGTAGGGTTCACAAAAGTCTGCCAGAATTGTATGAGGAAGGATCACTTTGGCTTCGACCAAAATAGGCCCTAGATACTCATGAAAGACATCTCCATGTTTGCACGATGAGGGAAGTCCTCATCAAGAAGAAAGACACCTATCTAGAAGATGTGGCATGAGAACCAACCACTATTCTTTAGCAGTTTCTGCAACTTCAAACTTGAGGACAAGGATACTTTTGATAGGGGAGGGCATGTTATTGTCCAACCCTAACCCGTTTGTTTATGTAAGAAATCCAAGAGGCCTAGTCAGAGTCATAGTTAGTTAGAGAGTTAATAAATCCCTTAATAATTACTAATAATTGTAAGTGGTTGACCCGCATTATAGAAAGGGACCGCAGTTAGTTGTAAACAAGACATAGTTAATAAATAAAGTTGTTAACCCATGGTATGCAAGGGACCACTAGTAGGTAGGGTTTTGGATGACCTTAAGCTCTAAATGGCTATAGATAGTAGGGAAAGGATCATCGATTCTTATTTTAATTGAGCTCTGCTTTGTTGGAGGTTTCTCGCTGAAAGAAGCAAGTGAACATTGTATTCTCCTTTTGAATAATAACATATCTTGCAGTTTATCTCATTTCATGTGAAAATTCTATGTTTTTGGATATATTGCTTTGTATTTCTAGTATTCTGGACTTCTCACAAGTCAAGAGCATAACAATCTCTCTGTTTCCCAAGAATCATTCACTTTCATGACTTGGAAGATGACCTTATTTCTCTTTTCATATAATTTATTGCCACCTTTCCGACCACTCATTTATTTGATCATCGAAAATTCCCCACCACATTTTTAACTTGGCCTGCCACACCCCATACCATAGTCACACGAATTGTAAAATCACTCCACTTTGTTTACCTCACACTAAGACTAGCCAAAGTGTCCCCCACTCTCTGTAGCTATTCCCTTGTATAATCATGTGGGCCACCACACATTTGGGGCACCCATATCCATATTTCTACATCCAAAACCACTTTTAAATTCTTTTTGAAAGTGTACACATATTATTTTTGAGACAAACCCTCACCCATATCATTTTTTATACTACCCAATGACAATTCCTAGTTTCTCTTAGTTGGACCCATCTCATCCAAATATTTTCTACTCAATTTACATATCATGTTGTGCATTTCCATCACTTCATACCATATCACCTTATTGTAGCTAACTCATCATATCTAGTAAGAACAATCATTCACCTCTCCTTTAATTGTCTTCTCGAATCTAGGTTGCTACTACCCTATAGTTTCATTTTAACCACTTCCATTTTCATTCATGCTCCAATATTAGGAAATTCCTAGTGTTCCCCATGCACTTTCAATCTCAATTGCTATGCCTTTACCAATTATACATGCTTTATTACCTATATGAACGTCAAGCATATTTACTATAAACCCTTTTTTCCACACGGTTGCCACTTCTATTATGTTGACATCGACAATCACTTGCTAAAATATAAGTAGTATGTTTGTTGTTCTCCCTATCTCAGGTTAGTTGTAGTTGGAACAATTAAAAACATTATCACCCATTGATTTCCTCATCCCCTGTAATGTTCAACATCAACATAGTTCTCACATCGGAGGAGTTTCGTACTTTGCAACAATTGTAGTTCTTTCATTAGGTTGAATATTGAAGCATCAAGATTACACCCTCCTAAGCAATGTAATTCACCGTATGCATGGGGGAACTCACATAATCCTTTCTTCAGATATGCCCCCAAGAGTGAAAAAATCATCTACTTCAATATAGAACAAAAGAGCTTGTCTATGATCTTTTGATACAACTTTTCCTATATTCATGTAATATGATAATCAATTTCATGATCATGAGCATGGGGACATGCACACTTTGTATAAGAACTTTTTGTATAAATATTTATATCAATATGGTTTCTTTTACCTTTTTAGAAGGATTCCCTCAATTCTTTCCTTTCAAGACACTCTCTCTCTGAAAGTTGGTAGGACTTGTCTTCAGGCACAACAAAATGTGACGTATATCAGTTTTACGTTTCCTCATGACCTCAGACATTAGGGAAAAATTGTTATCTTGAGAAAATTATACACACGCTTGTAAAATTTAGCATGCACTCAACATCATAAAATAATAGGTACACATGTATGAATTAACACTAGAATCGTCATAAGGAATAAAAAATCAAAGGCTCATTTTAAAAATAAAATTGTGCAAACGTGCCGAAGCAGTTTTCCACATATCCCTACAACTATCTCTTTCATATTCACGTGAATCCACCAAAGTGACAACTTACTAGCCTACCAACCACATCACATTGAATTATCTAGTTTTGTCTGAAAGAACAAGATTCAAAAACCCATTTTTCAAGTCATTCCAATCTTGAATGGGAATTAAGGAGTCCTAAAAGGTGTCATCTTATCTCCCACATATATTAATATAATTAAAGAGCTAAGGGGAGGCATGCAGTAATATTTTTACTATAAATATCAAATGAATTGGAGCCAAAAATAAGAAAAGGTTAGAGAAATGTTATGCTGCCAAACTTTCTAGTGCAATCAACATCATCTTGCATTGAGAGAATTCACCATTAGAGGATTTTATTTTGGATTCTTTGAGAGAAGGGTTCCTTGCATTGGATTGAAGGAAGGGAAATTCCTTTTCAAGAGTTTAAGAGAACCATTTATCACAAAAACTCACTAAAGTGTCTATAAAATCAACTATTGTATCTTCCTACAATAACCAGTGAAGGGGATTTGTTTCCCATTTTCTTGGGTTTTACTTTCTTCATTGTTTTCTATGTTTCTCATGCTTTGTTTATCACTTAGTTATAATGCGTTTGTTTTTATTTTTTATTCCTACTCAATATAATTGTGGGTTCCTTTCCTGATGGAAACCAAGATCCAAAAGAGTACATGTATTTGGTACACCATTCTTCAAATCCAAAACCACAAGCATTCTAAATGTGCATTAATTACTGATTGTTAAATAAGGCTATAGTGAAGAATAAATACCCATTTCTCATAACTGATGATCTATTTGATATGCTAAGAGCAACCACAATGTTTTCCAAGAAATATCTCAGATCTGTCTATCATCAAGTTAGAATTAAAGATGTGGACATTCACAAGACAATGTTTAGGATGAGGAATAGGCACTACGAGTTCATTATGGTGCCATTTGTGCTCACAAATGCCCCAACCACATTTATCTACCTAATGAAAAATGTACTTAGCCAATATTTGGACAAGTTAGTTATATTTTTTGTTGATGATATTTTGGTTTACCAAAAAATTAAAAAAGAACATCAAGAGCACCTAAAGGCAATGTTGCAATTGTTATGATAACATAAAAGGTATGCCAGACATAACAAATGTTATTTATTCCAAATGAAAGTAAAATATTAGGGATATGTCATCTCAAAGGAAGGAGTAGCTTTGGATCCAAAAAATATCAAGGCCATAATGGGGTGGCCCACTCCCAAAAATGTTACAAAGGTCAGGTCCTTCAGGGGATTCACCTAATATTATCATAATTAATTTTTCAAAGATTGGTCAACCAGTCATATCTTTATAAAGGAAATATTTCAAATTATAATAAGTATCAGTGTGTGCAGATAGCTTGGAGTGACTCAAGTAATTGCTAAAACATGCATCTATTCTGAGAATAAAAGACCTGGAGGAGGATTTCATACTTTGCAATGATTCCTGCACGGAGGGAATAGGTGGAGCCTTAATGCAAGAAGGACATGTAATATGTTACAAGTCAAGGAAAATAAATAATCATGAGGGGAACTACGTTACTCATTACATGCAACTAGAAGAATTTATGAATGCACTAAAAATGTGGAGGAACTACATACTTGGGACAAGGTTTCTATGTATGTCATATCATGGAGTTATAAGATTCTTTTTTGATCATCCTATGCTAATTCCTAGATAAGCTATATGGTTGGTTTTGATTAGTGAGTTTGATTTTGAAATCAAACACATTAAGAATGAGCAAAACTAGAGGAACTAGAGGAACATCATGAAAGAATTACAAGCTCACTAATGTTGTTATGTTGTTGTTCAAACAATGATGGTATGTGCCCTGTGTGACTATCTTGAAGAAGCTCATAATGGATTAGATTCACAAAATAAATATAAAAAAACATGATAAGAAACAAACATTTTTCTTTATTATAGGTCTATAAAGCTAAATATATTTCTAGATGCCTAGAATGTCAACAACTCAAATTCGAATGCAAACATATGGTAGGATTATTACAACAAATTCCAACCCATGAGTGGAAATGGGAAGTCATATCCATGTAATTCATGATGGGATTAATGAAGGCATCAAAATGACATGATGCCATTATGGCGGTAGTGGAAAGTTTGGTTAAGGAATCTCACTTTATATTTGTTAAGTCCACCCACAAATCCATTGACATCGCTCATATTTTTATGAAAGAAATACTAATATTGCATGGAATACACAATAAGATAATTTCATATTGGGATGCCAAGTTCATCTCAAAATTTTGGAAATTTGCTTTTGCTATCTTTGATACTCAACTAGCTTTTATCACAACCTTTCATCATCATACAAATAGTAAAACTGAAAGGGTAAATAGAGTACTAGAGGACATGTTGAAGATGTATATCATGCATCGGCTAAAGAGGTGGGAATAATTCCAACCATTGGTTGAAATGTTATAAAACAATGGGTATCGAGATTCGTTGAAGATGAGTCCTTTTGAGGCATTGTAGGGTAGAAAATGCAATACACCCCCTAGTTGAGATGACTTGGTCAACAAAGTGGTATTTGGACCTGACATGTTGAGAAAAATGGAGTAAGAACTAATATCATGCACAAGTTGAAAGAATCCCAAGATAGGAAAAAGGGTTATATATAATTGTATAGAATCCACAAAGAATTCCAAGTGGGTGAGCATTTATATCTCCATTTTAGAGCAAGGAAGAGCTCACAAACGGTGGGAGCATGTACTAAATTAGCACCTAGATTTTATGAACTATTTCATATTTAGGAAAGGGTGTTACCAATAGGTTATAGAACAACCATGCCACCCATAGTGAAATAACACTATGTATTTCATATTTATGTGCTCAAAACATATGTACGTGACGCTAATCATATGAATGATTGGTTTGTGATACACGTGGAATTTGAGGGATAATTATATTTTGAACTAATATGCATCCTATAGTGGAGACATATTACACTCTAGAATCAAGTAATGTAGTAGGTTAAAGTTCAATGGAAGTGCTTTAGACGTTGCGAACCAACTTGGGAATTTGAAGCCCAAATGGGGGAGCTCTAACCATTTTTGTTGAATACATAGATCAATGTAAGAGTTGTTAATTATAAAGTTCATTTTTTGTTTTTGGTTTATAGGAAACTGAGTATGGTGTTCCTTTAAGGGTATGGGTTTTGTAACATGTCCTTTATTTTAACATTATTTTTGGAAATTCAAAAATATTTCTGTAATTTTATAGTGGGAGCCACAACATGCTGATACAATGTGGTTTAAATTTGTAATTTAAATTTTATTATAGTAAATTAAGGGAGGGAGGGCCTTACAACTCCATGTATGAGGGATATTTCATGCCTTGAAAAGCCACAGATCTATCCCAAATTTAATTGTAGAAGTCCATTGTAGAGTTGATCAGACCATTGACTTTGGGGAAAATTTTAAGGATGGATATTTATCTTAAAGTTTAGAAATCATGGTGAACCTTACTAGTCTCAAACATACAAATACTAAAAGGTTTGGTGATATTCTTATAAAAATATTCAAATGTTTGATGATTTTCTATAGTCTTTACAAAATTTTGGCGAATTTTAAGGTAAATTAATTTTATACTATAAAATTTGGGAAAATTATTTTTAGAAAAATTGGAAATAAGCAAATCCTTTTTTTGAAAAAGCATGGAAATTCATGACGGAGTTTGGTTTTATTCGAAAAAAATTGAGGCAATGCAAGGTTGGTCCCAACAAAAAAATTTGAAGAGTTTCAGGGGATTCTTGGGTCTCACAGGTTACTATCGCAAATTCGTCCACAATTATGGATGCATTTCTAGACCCCTCATTAATCTTCTCAAGAAGAAATCATTTCTATGGATCGATGCAGCTCAACATGCCTTCTTGGCTCTCAAAAAGGTGATGTGCTCCACTCTAGTATTAGACTTACCAGACTTCACCAAATCTTTTGTGATTGAATGTGGTGCTTCAAGTATAGGTATTGGCACCATATTCATGCAGGAAGGTAGACCATTTTATTTCACCAATCAACAACTTAGTGACAAATGTCTAGGTCAATCTACATGTGAGAAAGCAATGATGGCCATATTACATGCAATAGACACCTAGTGACCATACTTATTGGGCTGACATTTCCAATTCCACACAAAAGATCATATCATAAAATATTTTCTGGACCAATGTTTATCATCACCACAACGAAATAAACAACTTGAAAAAATTTTGGGATATGATTATAAGATAATTTATAAGAAGGGGCATGACAATGTAGGGGATAATGCCTTATCGTGCCAAATTGAGGATGAGAGCACCCTTCTATAAATCTCTCTATCCATATGATATTAGATTGACCAGGCATGTCTTGAATGGTTCTCCCACCCCTCTATCTCCTAACTCATTAATAACTTACGAGAAGATCCCGATTCATTAGAAGACTTTGGAAGGATGATATTCTTTGCTACAAGGATCAGTTAGTGTTATCCTAGTCATCCACCCTCAAAACCCGCATCTTGGATAAGTTTCACTCCTCTCCAATTGCTGGATATTCATGTTTTTAGAAGTCTTAAGAACAAGCATGTTGTTCTTCCTTTTGGACTAACATGAAGAAGCAGTCAACTATGTATAAATTATCATCCCTAAACAAATGGTCAAATAGAAGCAGTCAACTAGTGTTTGGAGACTCATATGAGGTGCTTTGCTTTATAAAAGCAACATCAATGGGTAGAGTGGCTGCCTTTAGCTTAATGGTGGTATAATATTAACTATCATGAAGCCACCAAGATGATGCCATATGAGGAAATGTATGGCCAAATCCCACCTTCACCAGTTTTTTATATCCCTGGATGTTCCAAAGTACAAGCAGTTGATCAACTCCTATAGAACAGTGCCACCATGATCGATCATCTCAAAGATAATCTACATCAAGCTCATAACAGAATGAAGAAACATGCTAACCAACATCATTTTGAGCACTCATTTCAAGTAGGTGACTAGGTATTCCTGTGAATCGAACCATATAATAAAACCTCTCTAAAAGAAAAGGGTTTCCAGAAACTAGCACCAAAATTCTATGGGCCTTATTAGATACTTCAGCATATTGGAGCAATCACTTATAAAATGGCCTTTCCAACTAATTCAAAAATCCACTCAGTCTTCCATGTAATGTGCCGTAAGAAAGTGGTGGGGAGCAATTGTAGGGTTCAAAAAAGTCTCCCGGAATTGTATGAGGAATGATAACTTTGGCTTCGACCAAAATAGGCCCTCGATACTTGTGAAATACATCCTTGCATCTGCATGATCAGGGAAGTCCTCATCAAGTGGAAAGACACCTCTCCAGAAGATGTGGTATGAGAATCAACCACTTTTCTTCAAAAAAAAATTCATATTCAATCTTGAGGACAAGGCTACTTTCGGTAGGGGAGGGCATGTTAGGGTCCAACCCTAATCCCTTTGTTTATGTAATAATACCAAGGGGCCTAGTTAGAGTCATAGTTTTTTAGAGAGTCAATAAATCCCATAATAATTAATAATAATTGTAAGCGGTTGAATTGGATTATAGAAAAGGGGCCGCAATTAGTTGTAAATAGGACATAGTTAATAAATAAAGTGGTTAACCCATGTTATGCAAGGGACCACTAGTAGTTAGGGTTTTGGATGTCATTAAGCTATAAATAGTCTTAGATAGTAGGGAAAGGATCATCCAGTCTAATTGTACTTGAGATCTTCTTTATTGGAGGTTGCCCCCTCAAAGAAGCAAGTGAACATTTTATTCTACTTCTGAATAATAAAATATCTTCCACATTGTCTCATTTCATGTGATAATTCTATGTTTTTGGTTATATTTCTTCGTATTTCTCGTATTCTAGATTTCTCGCAGGTCAAAAGCATAACAATATCTCTTTTTCCCGTGAATCATTCACTTGCATGACTTGAAATATGATCTCATTTCTATTTTCATATAATTTATTACCACCTTTTTGGTCACTCATTTATTTAATCATCACAAATTCCCCACCACATTTTACACTTAGCCTCCCAAACCCCATACCATAGTCGACCAATGCCACAATCTGTTATGAAACCAGCTTAAGAAAAGATAGAAAAGATAGATCAACACCTTAGAATTCAGCCTCTTCGAGGGGGCAACCTCCTTTACATTACCTAAATGAAAAATTCTTGGATGATACAAATGAAAAGACCTCCTTTCTATATATAGGAGTCTAAGGGGTCATAACATAATTAGAGCCGACATAACAATAATAATTTAAGGGCACAATAATAACAATAGTGAGCTTCTATGGGGCACAATAGTAACAATATGGGCACTATGTGGGTACATCAATATAATAAGTGGGTTGTACTAATAACAATAAGGGGTTACACTAGTAGTATAGGGGCCTAACACAATCACTCTGCTTCATTTACCTCACACCAAGAATAGCCAAAGTACCACCCACTCTCTGTAGCTATTTCCTTTTATCATCATGTAGGCCACCACAGATTTGGGGCACCCATATCCATATTTGTACATTCAAAGCCACTTTTAAATTCTTTTGGAAAGTGTACAAATATTATTTTTGTGACAAAGACTCACCCATATTATTTTTTCTACTACCCAACAACAATTCCTAGTCGCTCTTAGTTGGACCCATGGCATCCAAATATTGTCTAATCAATTTACATATGATTTTGTGCCTCCCCATCACTTCATACAATATCACCTTATTGTAGCTAAATCATCTTATCTAGTAAGAACAATCATTCACCCCTCCTTTAGATGTCTTCTTGAATCTAGGTCGCTACTACCCTATAGTTTCATTTTGACCGCTTGCATTTTCATTCATGCTCCAATATTGGGTAATTTCTAGTTTTACCCATGCACCATCAATCTCAGTTACTTTTCCTTTACCAATGGAACATGCTTTAGTACCTATATCAACATCGAGCATATTTCCTAGAAACCCTCTTTTCTAGATGTTTTCCACTTCTATTATGTTGCTAGGAACACTCACATTCTAAAATTTAAGTAGTACCTTGGTTATTCTCCCCATATTAGGTTAGTTATAGGTGGAGCAATGGGAAACATTATTTCCCATTGATTTCATAATCCCCTCTAATTTTCAACATCAACACAGTTCTCACCTCGAAGGAGTGCCATATGTTGCAATAATTGTAGTTATTTCATTAGGTTGAAGATTGACACGTCAGGATTTCACCCCCCTCTGTAGTGTCATTCACCTCATGCATGGGGAAAATCACATAAGACTTTTTTTAGATATGCCCCAAAGGGTGAAAAAATCATCTACTTCAATATACGACAAAAAATCTTGTCTAGGATCTTTTGATAGGACTTTTCCTATGTACTTGTAATATGATATTCAATTTCATGATCATGAGCATCAGACATGCAAACTTCGTATAAATGCTATTTGTGTAAAAATTTATATCAAGATGGGGTTATTTTATCCTTTTATAAGGATTCACTCAATTATTTACTCTCAAGACACTCTCTTTCTCTGAAAGTTGGTAGGACTTATCACCGGGAAAAACAAAACGTGATGTATTTCAGTTATACATTTCCACCTAACCTCAAACATCAGGGGAAAATTGTTATCTTGAGTAAATTTTACACACACTTGTACAAGTTAGGATGCACTCAACATTAGAATACAACATGTACAAGTCTATGAATTAACACTAGAATCGTCATGAAGAATAAAAAATCAAAGGTTCATCTAAAAAACAAAATTGTGTAAGGGTGCCAAAGAAGTTTTGTAGATATCCTTGAAACTGTTCCTTCGATATGCATGTGAATCCACCAAGGTGACAACACAGTAGAATATCGACTACATCTCATCGAGCTATTTAGTTTTATCGAAAAGAACGGTATTCAACAACCCATTTTTCAAGGCATTCCAATCTTGAATGGGAGTTCCATTATCTCCCACATATATTAGTCTAATTAATGAGCTAAGGGGAGGAATGATTTACTATTTTTTCTATAAATATCAAATGAATTGGAGCCAAAAATAAGACAAATTTAGAGAAAGGTTATGCTACCAAACTTGCTAGTGCAATCAACATCATCTTACATTGAGAGAATTCACCATTAGAGGAATTTATTTTGGATTATTTGAGAGAAGGGTGACTTGCATTGGATTGAAGGAAGGGAAATCCATTTTTGAGAGTTTAACAGAACCATTTCTGACCAAAGCTCCCTTAAGTGTCTATAAAATTAACTATTGTATGTTCCTGCAATAACTAGTAAAGGGGATTTGTTTCCCATTTTCCTAGGTTTTAGTTTCTTCATTTTTTTTCTATATTTATCATGCTTTGTTTATCACTTAGTTACACTCCGTTTGTTTGTATTTTTTATTCCTACTCAATATAATTGTGGGTTCCTTTGCATATGGTAACCAAGATCCAATAGAGTACATGTATTTGGTACACCATTGCTTCAAATCCAAAACAAAAAACATTCTAAATGTGCATTAATTAGCAATTGTTAAATAAGGCTATAGTGAAGCATACATACCCATTTCTCATCAGTGATGATCTATTTGATCTGTTGAGAGCAGCCACAATGTTTCCCAAGATATCTCTAAGATCTATCTATCATCAAGTTATAATTAAACATGAGGACATTCATAAGACAATGTTCAAGATAAGGAACAAATGCTACCGGTTCATGATGGTGCCATGTGTGCTCACAAATTCCCCAACCACATTTATGTGCCTAAGAAAAATATACTCAGCCAATATTTGGACAAGTTAGTTCTAGCTTTTGTTGATGATATTTTAATTTACTCAAAAATTAGAGAACCACATGAAGAGCACCTAAAGGCAATGTTGCAATTGTTGCGATAAAACAAATTGTATGCCAGACATAACAAATGTTATTTCTTCCAAATGAAAGTACAATATTTGGGATATGTCAACTCAAAGAAAGGAGTAGCTTTGGAGGCAAAAAATATCAAGGCCATAATGGAGTGGCCCACTCCCCGAAATGTTACAAAGGTCAAACCCTTTATGGGATTCACCTAATATTATCAGAAATGATTTTTTCAAATATTGTACAGTCAATCATATCTTTACAAAGGAAATATTACAAATTACAATAAGTATCAGTGTGTGCAATTAGCTTTGAGTGTATCAAGTAATTTCTAAAACATGCACCTATTCTGAAAATAAAAGACCTAGAGGAGGATTTCCTACTTTGCAACGATGCCTGCAAGGAAGGACTAGGTGGAGTCTTAATGCAATAAGGACATTTAATCTGCTACAAGTCAAGAAAAGTAAATAAGCATGAGGGGAACTGTGTTACTCATTACTTGTAGCTAGAAGCATTTATGCATGCACTGAAGATGTAGGGGAACTACATACTTGGGAGAAATTTTGTGTTGTTGTTAGATCATGGAGGTATGAGATACTTTTTTGATCATCCTATCCTAAATCCTAGACAAGCTAGATGGTTGGATTTGATTAATCAGTTTGATGTTGAAATCAAACATATTAACAACATGGAAAACAAGGTAGCATATACACTTATTAGAAGTATACAAGTAGCTTACTTGGAAATTGTGAGAACTTATGAAAATGACATGAAATAAAGGATCAAAGGCATTTCTACATGATGAGAATTTCCAATATGTCAAGCAATTCTTACAATAGTAACTAGAGGAACAACAAGAGAGAACCATTGAAAATTTAGGGGCTAATATTCGTAGGTGGGATAATTTTCCATGATTTTTCCAAAAAAACATTCATTAATTTCCATTCTTTCTAAAAATGATTGGCCCAAATTTTACAATATAAAATTATTTTACATTAAAAATCAGCAACATTATATAGAGAATATATATAAAATCATTATAAATTTGAATACTTTTACAAATATATCAATAAACATTTTATAGTTAGCATATTATGGACTAGTGATGTTCACCAATATTTTAAGGCTTCAAGATAATTTTCCATCCTTAAAATTTTCCCTGATTGGATCCCAATAGCAATTGGTCCCTACCCTAATTGAGGTTAGGCCAAGAATTTTCAAAACTTCCTCTCTCCATGCTAATTACCCAAGAGTACCTCCTGTCATAGAACCTTCTTTAGAACTCTTGTATGTGTAGTAACCACCTCTTCTATAAGGTTGACTTAGCACAATCAATCTCCACCAATGGAACCAAAGAATGGTATTATGAGTGATACACCATTTTTCCCGTAAGCTATCACTCAAACTCCTTTCTTATATCCCTTGCCTAGTTTCTTCTCAGACCAAGTTATGGGGAACCTCATCTTTCCAAACATGGATTTGGCACAACCAATCTAGTATTTGGCACCCCTACCACATTGGCTATGTCAAGAGCTATGCCCATTGGACATGTCATATCTAGCCCTCCCCCCAAGGGAGTCCCTACCATCTTCGGTCACATCAAACCTTTTAAAGACACCATAGGCCACCACAGGAAAGGATAGGAAGAAATCAAAGAATAAAACCCTTTCTAATACAACTTCTCCTAGGGTACCTCACCCATTCATGCTTTATAATGTGACAAGACACTCTACCAACCAATTTCTTGCATTTGATTAGTTGTAGGCCATTCTTCCTTCCCCTTAGGCACCCACCCCCTCTTCTCATTCACCTAGAAAAAAGGCCATCTCCCAACAAATTCCTACGCACTAACCATCTAATGTGGATATTACATGCATCATTTTCTTGCTATCCCTCAATATCAAGATGCATTGGTTGCACTGTTCCATACCACCATGGTTGTACATCCTCTTCCACCCACACTAGATGTGGATGTTTCACCTAAAAAAATCTGTTTCGACACCTCTATGGTTAATCAATGAAAATTACACCCATGTAATATTTGTGATGAAACCACCGATATTACTCACTTATGCCTACTCATTATAGCATATTGATGTAATTGCCCAATTGCTTCATCAAAATGTAATTCTATTTATCCAAGGTTTTTGCCTTTTAAAAATAACAATGACACCCCATAAATTACCTCATACCTATAAGCTCTCTCCTTGATGTTTCCCATTTTTTTACCTTTAATAAGCCATGATGATTCCTCTAGCATTGTTCCCATGGAATTAATGGAACCATTTGAATCCTCCCCTAACTCATCCTTGATTAGATAGTAGATACTTCCACACCTTAGTATCGATGACACACATAGACATATCTAACACATTTCTTCATCTGTAGGAACCATGATTAAATTTTCCTGCTTATTGTTCCATGATGTCGATATTTCTTCAGACATCATGAAGTTAGCACCATCAATGAAAACATAGAAACATCCTTTCATGCACTTTCCACATGTCTTGGTCCTACGATATCTAGTATGGTATCATATCCTTAGATGTCCACTAGTACATCCAAGTGCCAACCACTACCTCATGTCAGGGCGATGCCTCTATCACCATTTTTTAGCATATTTCACTCAAATTAAGACATCCTCTAGGCCATGAAAACACTTGACTTCCCATGGGATTCCATGCACCATTATTTTTTCTTCATCCCAGAAAACGTTTTTACTTTGACTGCATCACCTATAAGCAATGTATACGTATTGGAAACAAAGGATTTTATTGGACTATGGACCCCATTGCCCTTATATATGCCCTTCTTTCCATCTTATAGACACCACTAGAGGAGCCCATGAGCTTCGGTTTCAAAACCATTTGTGTCATTGGGGTCAAGTAACAACATACTTCATCATGGAAACTTCACTTCAGTTTTCGAAAATTTGGTTTTCCTCGCCTTTTCTACACTTTGGATATTAATCACGTGTGCCTTGTTTTTCTATTGGTTTAATGTATCCACATTTTATCATTTATATATCGATGAAAATTTCACATATTTCCTTGTTCTCCAGCTTTCTGGTCACTTCTTCACTCAACATGGAGCCTCACCCCATGACAATTAATCAACTTGTAAGGTATCATTCTTCATAAGCATGATAGGTTTCCCACTGAAACTCTACATATTCTCATTTTAATATCATAAGTTAGCCATAGGGACTGCATTCCTTTGTAAACAATAAATTCCTATGTTGGTCTTTAGTTGCTTAACCTATATGGATCACCTTATTTAGTAGTACCACCTACATTACCAACATCCATGGCCATGTTCGTTAGAATCCAAACCTAACCCTTTTATTTAAGTAATAAGCCCAAGGGGAGTAGTTAGAGTCATGTTTATTTAGAGATTAAATAAAGCCCATAAGAATTAATAATAATTTTAAGTGGTTGACTCGCATTATAGAAAAGGGACTACAATTAGTTGTAAACTAGCCATCATTAATAAATAAATTGGTTAACCTGTGTTATGCAAGGGAGCACTAGTAGTTAGGTTTTTGGGTGTCATTAAGCTATAAATATTCTTAGCTAGTAGGGGAAGGATCATCGAGTCTTACTGTAATTGAGATCAAGTCTATTGGAGATTTCCCCCTCGAAGAGGTAAGTGAACATTGTATTTTTCTTCTAAATAATAAAATATCTTGCAATTTGTCTCATTTCATGTGATAATGATGTGTTTTGGGCTATATTTCTTCTTATTTTTGCTATTCTAGATTTCTCATAGGTCAAGAGCATAAAAAGCGGTATCAAAGCACTTTTTAGGGCCAACTCCAATTTTTGCAGATTTTGTTTTATGCTAAAGACATATTCTAGTGTCTATAAACCACGTGACTTGTTGTTGAGTGCATCAACCTACGAATTTGGGGAGGCATGCACACAGGAAATACAAGAGGTGGTCACACTTGTTGGACTCCCTTGTAACCCCTATGGTACCCCTATGAGTAGTAGCACATTAGACATAAATGCACACAGATTTCACTTCCACGTACCCTTGGGTATATCAGAATCCCCCTAGGGTAACTTGAAACCTAACCGTAGATAAGTCATCAGCTGTATTGCTGCTACATTACACTGAGAACAACACTTAGGGAGATTATTGGCATGTACAATATGGTAGTCAAGTAGTACATCTAAGGGTACAGTTAATCCTCCTTAGTTAACGCCTTGAAAGATTGGACCAAGTACTATTTTTAGACCCCTACATATATTGCGTTTTGTAGCACTTGACACTCCTTTGAGACCACAATTCTCTCATCTATCTATAAATCACCCTTAGCTTTTCATCCAGATTATATCTAGTTGTTGGGGGTTGACTGTCATTGTCCAGATCAAATCTAGTAGTTGGGGTTTTTTCCGTCGGTGTATAGATTAGATTCAATAGTTGGGGTTTTCAAAGTGAAAATTAGACTCTTTGTATAGTGATGATTTCATCTGCCATAGTTCATATCAGGTTTTTGCAACATATTCTATAGTACCAAGACCTTGGGGTTTCTATTACTATAGTCCAAGCCCAATTTTCATAGGATATTTGGAAATATCAGGTTTTTGGAAGTTAACCACTGAAGTATTGATTAATTAGGAGTAAAACTTCATTCAAAGTAAAAAAAAAAGGCAATCTTAGGGTGCTTGCAAGAGACTTATCCCATAAGATTCAAGATGACAATTTTGTTGTAGTGGTACCATTCACGTGTAAGGCCCCAATTTTTGGGTGGTCTCAATCTTTTCCTGATGAGGCTTCAAGTGACCCATAACACTAGACTCCTGAGCTTACCCTCTTTCAAAGCATACTACTCTTAAGTAAGATAAAAAAATTGATCGGGGCTTGTGTATGCTCGGTAGCAGATCTCAAGTTATGGCTACAGAAAGGGCAGTCGATAAGGTTGACAACCTTGAGAAAAGATTCAATGAATTCCAAGAGAAATGTTTGGCCCAACTCTCAAAGCTAACAAATGTTATAAATACATCTCATGAACTCATGAGAGAGAATCCTAGTGTTGATGCACACATAGAAGGAGGATCCAACCATCACAGTCATTTCCATGTAGATCACGACTCTTTGAGCCACCGAACACCCAAGCTGGACATGTACAAATTTGATAGCTCTAACCCTGCAGTTCGAGTAGCAAAAATGGACCAATATTTCTTCCTTAATGATATCTGTGATGAAGGAACTAATCTACATGTGGGATCCCTTTACTTGGACCATGAGATATGGAAATGATGGTAGTGGCATCAGAAATTCTATCTAGGGAAGGAAACTTGTAACATGTTCTCAAAAGCCAGATTTCACCACTTTGATTAGGAATCTCATTTTTTGGGTCATCTCACTAACTTGGACTTGGACTTGGAATGTTTCATTAGTGGCCTAAAGGAATCCATCCATGCCCATGTCTAAATGCATCACCCAACTACTTGGTTGGACTCATGCCGCAAGGCCTTAGATGTGGAAGTCACCTTAAATGCCCAATCCAATCATCCAATTTTTTCGCTAAGGTACATCCCACCCAATCTCCAAACCTAACCCAAACACTTAAGGTTCAAAAGGTGTCACCGATAGAAATGGTTCAGGAAGGAAATGGCTGAAAGAAGGAATGTGGTGCTTTAGGTATGGGTACTGGTGCCATATTAATGCAGGAAGGTAGACCATTGGCTTTCACCAATCAACAACTCAATGAAAAACATCTTCTTAAATCTACATATGAGAAATAAATTATGGTCATCTTACATGCAGTAGACACCTAGCGACCATACTTATGGGGCTGACATTTCCAAATCCGCACAAACTTACATAGCCTAAAATATTTTCTAGAGCAACATCTATCATTGGCACACCAAAATAAATGGCTTGAAAAAATGTTGGGATATGATTATGAAGTAATTTAGAAGAAGGGGAATGAAAATGTAGTGGATGATGCCTTATCGTAACAATTTGAGGGTGAGGGCACCCTTCTATCACTCACTCTACCCATACCATATTGGATTGACCAAGCCTGTAATGAATGGTTCTCCCACCTCTCTTTGTCCTAACTCATTAAAACTTAAGAGAAGATCCTAATTCCTCATAAGAGTACTCTTGGAAGGATGATATTTTTTGCTACAAGGATCAGGTATCCCTATCCCCGATCTCCACCCTAAAAAACTGCATCTTGGATAAGTTTCACTCCTCTTTGATTGTAGGACATATAGGGTTTCAGAAGACTTATGCACAATCACATTGTTTTTTCTTTTGTACCGACATGAAGAACAAAATTCTTACTTTTGTAGGTAAATGTGATGTATGCCAATGCAACAAAGGGGAAACGATCGAGATATCAAGAACCATACAACCATTGCCACTCCCTGCTTCCATCTAGATGTATGTTTGAATGGATTTCATTATTGGTCTCTCAATGTTAGGAAACAAATCAGTCGTCATCATGGTTTTTGATAGAATTCCAAATATTCTTATTTTTGTGCTCTACCACACCCATTTACCCCAACATTGGTGGCTCAAGATTTCTTGGACCAGATCTTCAAACTACATGGCGTGTTGAACTCCATTATGTTTGATTGAGAGCCCACTTTCATTGGAAAATTTTGGCCAGAAATTTTCAAGCTCTAGGGCACGCAATTTCAACTAAGTACAAATTATCATCCCCCAAAATATAGTCAAATATAAGGAGTCAACAAATGTTTGGAGACCTATCTAAGGTGCTTCAGTCGAAACAAGAAGCATCAATGGCTACAGTGACTACCTTTAGCTAAATGGTCATATATTACTAATTACCATGAAGCCACCAAGATGATGCCATATGAGGCAATGTATGGCCAACTCCAACCTTCACTAGTTTCTTGTATCCATGGATGTTCCAAAGTAAAGGCAGTTGATCAACTCATATAGAACCATGCTTCTATGATCGCTCATCTCAAATATAGTCTACATCAAGCTTAAAACACAATGAATAAATAGGCTGACCAACATTGTTCTAAGCACTCATTTCAAGTAGGGGGACTAGATATTCTTTGGACTCTAACCATATGAGAAAACCACTTTCAAAGAAAAGGGGTGCTAGAAAATAGCACCAAAATTCTATGGGTCTTATCATATACTTCAACGTATCAGAGAAGTCTCTTACAAAATGATCTTGCCAACTAATTCAGAAATCGACCCAATCTTCCATGTATCATGCCCCAAAAAAGTGGTGAGAAATAGTTGCAGGGTTCAAACAAGTATTCCATAATTGTATGAGGAAGGATCACTTTGGCTCCGACCATAATAGGTCCTCAATACTCATGAAAGACATCTCCATGACTGCATAATGACGGAATTCCTCATAAATTGGAAAGACACCTCTCGAGAAGATGCGACATGAGATCCAACCACTATTCTTCAGCAACTTCAACCTTGATGACATGGCTACTTTTGATAGAGGAGGGCACGTTAAGGTCCAACCGTAACCCCTTTGTTCATGTAAGAATCCAAAGGGGCCTAGTCAGAGTCATAGTTAGTTAGAGAGTTACTAAAGTCCTTAATAATTAATAATAATTCTAAGTGGTTGACCCACGTTATAGAAAAGGTACCATAGTTAGTTGTAAACAAGACATATTTAATAAATAAACTTTTTAACCAGTGTTATGCAAGGGACCACTAGTAGGTAGGGTTTTAGATGTCATTAAGCTCTAAATAGTCTTAGATAATAGGGAAGGATCATCGAGTCTTATTTTAATTGAGCTCTACTCTATTGGAGGTTTCCCACTCAAAGAAGCAAGTGAACATTGTATTATGCTTCTTGATAATAACATATCTTGTAGTTTACCTCATTTCATGTGATAATTCTATGTTTTTTAATATATTGCTTCATATCTCTGGTATTCTTGATTTCTTGGAAGTCAAGAGCATAAAAATCTCTGTTTTTCCCATGAATCATTCAATTGCATGACTTGGAAGATGACCTCATTTATCTTTTTATATAATTTATTACCATCTTTCTTGGTCACTCATTTATTTTATCATCACAAATTCCCCACCACATTTTTAATTTGGCCTCGCACACCCCACACCATTGTCACACTAATTGCACAATCACTCCACTTCGTTTATCTCACGCCAAGACTAGCCAAAGTATCCCCCAGTATTTGTAGCTATTTCCTGTATAATAGTTTAGTCCACCACACATTTGGGGCACCCATCTACATATTTCTACATCCAAAACCAGTTTTAAATTCATTTGGAAAGTGCACAAATATTCTTTTTGAGACAAACCTTCACTCATATCATTTTTTTTTACTACCCAATGACAATTCCTAGGTGCTCTTACTTGGACCCATATCATCCAAATATTTTCTACTCAATTTACATATCATGTTTTTTATCACCATCACTTCATACCATACCACCTTATTGTAGCTAACTCATCATATCTAGTAAGAACAATCATTCACCTCTCCTTTTGATGTCTTCTCGACTCTAGGTTGCTACTACCTTATAGTTTCATTTTGACTGCTTCCATTTTCATTCATGCTCTAATATTGGGCAATTCCTTGTGTTCCCCATGCACTGTCAATCTCAGTTACTATGCCTTTACCAATTCTATACGTTTTAGTACCTATATCAATGTCAAGCATATTTACTAGAAACCCTTTTTTCCACATGGTTTCCACTTCTATTATGTTGACATCAAGAATCACTTTCTAAAATTTTAGTACGTTTTTTGTTCTTCCCATCTTAGGTTAACTATAGTTGGAACAATAGGAAACATTATCGCCCATTGATTTCATCATTGCCTCTAATGTTCAACATCAACACAATTCTCACATCGGAGGAGTCTTGTACTTTGAAAAAATTGTAGTTCTTTCATTAGTTTGAAGATTGATGCATTAGGATTGCACCCTCCTCAATAATGCCATTCAATGTATGCATGGGGGAACTCACATAATCCTTTCTTCAGATATGCCCCAAAGAGTGAAAAAATCATCTACTTCAATATACAGCATAAGAGCTTGTTTAGAACATTTTGGTAGGACTTTTCCTATGTTCTTGTAATATGATAGTCCATTTCATGATCATGAGCATAGGACATGCACACTTTGTATAAAAACTTTTTGTATGAAATTTTATATCAAGATGGGCTTCTCTTATCTTTTCAAAAGGATTCCCTCAATTATTTCCTCTCAAGACACTTTGTCTCTGAAAGTTGGTAGGACTTGTCTTCGGGCACAACAAAGCGTGACGTAATTCAGTTTTACATTTCCTCCTAACGTCATACATTAGAGGAAAATTATACATGCACTTGTAAAATTTAGGCTGCACTCAACATCATAAAATAATAGTTACAAGTGTATCAATTAACATTAGAATTATCATGAAGAATAAAAAATCAAAGTTTCATTTAAAAAATATAACTGTGCAAGTGTGCCAAAGTATTTTTTCACATATCCCTACAACTATCTCTTTGATATTCATTGGAGTCCACCACAGTGACAACTTAGTAGCCTATCGACCACATCACATTTAATTATTTAGTTTTGTCTAAAAGAACAAGATTCAATAACCCATTTTTAAAGTCATTCCAATCTTGAATGGGAATTAAGGAGTCCTAAAAGGAGTCCTCTTATCTCCCACATATATTAGTCTAATTAATGAGATAAGGGGAGGCATGTAGTAATATTTTTACTATAAATATCAAATGAATTGGAGCCAAAAATAAGAAAAAGTTAGAGAAAGCTCATGCTGCTAAAATTTCTAGTGCAATCAACATCATCTTGCATTGAGAGAATTCATCATTAGAGGATTTTATTTTTGATTCTTTGAGAGAATGGTGTCTTGCATTGGATTGAAGGAAGGGAACTTACTTTTGGAGAGTTTAAGAGAACCATTTCTCACAAAAACTCCCTTAAATATCTATAAAATCAACTATTGTATCTTCCTACCATAACTAGTAAAGGGGATTTGTTTACCATTTTCCCGGGTTTTACTTTCTTCATTGTTTTCTATGTTTCTCATGCTTTTTTTAGCACTTAGTTACAATGTGTTGGTTTTTATTTTTTCTTTCTATTCAATCTAATTGTGGGTTCCTTTGCAGATGGAAACCAAGATTCAAAATAGTACATGTATTTCGTACACCATTTCTTCAAATCCAAACCATAAGCATTCTAAATGTGCATTTATTAACGATTGTTAAATAAGGCTACAGTGAAGAATAAATAACCATTTCTCATAACTGGAGATCTATTTGATATGTTGAGAGGAGCCACAAATTTTTCCAAGATATATCTGAGATCTATCTATCATCAAGTTAGAATTAAAGATGAGGAACAAGCACTACGAGTTCATGATGGTGCCATTTGGGCTGACAAATGCCCCAACCACATTTATCTTCCTAATAAAAAATGTACTCAACCAATATTTGGACAATTTAGTTCTAGTTTTTGTTGATGATATTTTCGTTTACTAGAAAATTAAAGAAGAACATGAAGAGCACCTAAAGGTAATGTTGCAATTGTTATGATAAAAAGAACTATATGCCGGACATAAGAAATCTAATTTTTTCCAAAAGTAAGTAAAATATTTGGGATATGTCATCTCAAAGGAAGGAGTATATTTGGATCAAAAAAATATCAAGACCATAATGGAGTAGCCAACTCCCCAAAATGTTACAAAGGTCAAGTCATTAAGGGGATTCACCTAATATTAACAAAAATTCATTTTTCAAAGATTGGACAACAAATCATATCTTTATAAAGGAAATATTTCAAATTAAAATAACTATAAGTCTATGCAGATAGCTTTGAGTGACTCAAGTAATTGCTAAAACATGCACCTATTCTGAGAATAAAAGACCTAGAGGAGGATTTCCTACTTTACAATGATTCCTGCAAGGAAGGACTAGGTGGAGTCTTAATGCAAGAAGGAAATGTAATTCTACAAGTAAGGGAAACTAGATAAGAATGAGGGTAAATATGTTACTCATTACTTGTAGCTAGAAGCATTTATGCATGCACTAAAGATGTGGAGGAACTACATACTTGGGAGAAGGTTTTTGTGTATGTCAGGTCATGGAGGTATGAGATACTTTTTTGATCATCCTATGCTAATTCCTAGACAAGCTAGGTGGTTGGATTTGATTAGTGAGTTTGATTTTGAAATGGAACATATTAAAAATGAGGAAAACTAGGTAGCATATGCACTTAGTATAAGTATACAAGTGAGAAGTTATGAATTGACACAAAATAAAGGATCAAAGGCATTTCTACTTGATGAGAATTTCCAATATGTCAAGGAATGATTACAATAGTAACTAGAGGAACAACATGAAAGAATTACAAGGTCACTAATGATGTTATGTTGTTGTTCAAACAAATATGGTATGTGCCTTGTGTGATTGTCTTGAAGAAGCTCATAATGGATTAGATTCAAAAAAGAAATATAACAAAACATGATAAGAACCATCCATTTTTTATTTTTATAGGTCAATAAAGGTAAATATATTTCCACATGCCTAGAATGGAAACAAAACAAATTAGAATGAAAACACATGGTAGGATTATTACAACCAATTCCAGTCCCGAAGTCATATCCATGTAATTCATCATGAGATTAATGAAGGCATGAAAATAACATGATGCAATTATGGTGGTAGTGGAAAATTTGATCAAGGAATCTCACGTTATATTTGTTAAGTCCACCAACAAATCCATTGACATAGCTCATATTTTTATGAAATAAATATTAATATTGCATGGAACACACAATAATATAATTTCATATCGGGATGCTAAGTTTGCCTCAAATTTTTGGAAAGCATTTTTTTCTAGCTTCGACACTCAACTAACTTTTAACACAACCTATCATCATCATACAAATGGTAAAATTGAAAGGGTAAATATAATACTAGAGGACATGTTGAGGATGTATATCATGCATCAGCTAAAGAGGCGCGAATAATTCCTACCATTACTTGAAATCTTATACAACAACAGGTATCAAGATTCAATTAAGATGAGTCCTTTTGAGGCATTGTTTGGTAGAAAATGCAATACTCCCACAAGCTAAGATGACTTAGTCAATGAATTGGTATTTGGACCTGATATGTTGAGCGAAATGGAGCAAGAAGCGATTAATATCATGCATAAGTTGAAATAATCCCAAGATAGGAAAAATAGTTATATATAATTGTAGAGAATGTGTAAATAATTCCAAGTGGGAGAGCATTTATATCTCCATGTTAGAGCAAGGAAGCGCTCACAAACGGTGGGAGCATGTGCTAAATTAGCACCTAGATTTTATGAACTATTTCATATTTAGGAAAGGTTGGTACCAATAGGTTATAGAGCGACCCTACCACCCATAGTGAAAAAAAACTATCTATTTCACATTTATGTGCTCAAAAAGTATGTACGTGACGCTAATCATGTGACTGATTGGTTTGTGATACAGATGGAATTTGAGGGATAATTCAAGTTTGAACTAATATGCATCCTATAATAGAGGCATATTACACTCTGGAATCAAGTAATATAGTAGGTTAAAGTGCAATGGAAGCACTTTAGAATTACAAATGAACTTGGGAATTTGAAGCCCAAATGAGGGAGATCTAACCTTATTTTTTTTAATATATAGATCAATGTAAGTGTTGTTAATTATAAAGCTCAATTTTTGGTTTTTGTTTATAGGACACTGAGTATGGTGTTTCTTTAAGGGTATGGGATTTGTAACATGCCCTTGATTTTACCATTATTTTTTGAAATTCAAAATATGACTGTAATTTTAGAGTGGGAGCCACAACTTGCTGATACAATGTGGTTTAAATTTGTAATTTAAATTTTATGACTGTAAATTAAGGGAGGGAGGACCTTACAACTCCATGTATGAGGGATATTTCAAGCCTTGAAAGGACACAAACCTATCCCAAATTTAATTGTAGAATTCGATTGTAGAGTTGATCAAGCCACTGACTACAATGAAAATTTTAAGGATGAAAATTTCTCTTAAAGTTTAGAAACTGTGGTGAACCTTACTAGTCTCAAATATACAAATAATAAAATGTTTGGTGATATTCTTATAAAAATATTCAAATTTTTGATGATTTTATATAGCCTTTACAAAAGTTTGGCGAATTTTAACATAAATTAATTTTATACTATAAAATTTGGGTGAATTATTTTTAGAAAAAATGGAAATTAGTGAATCCTTTTTTCGAAAAATCACGAAAATTCATGATGAAGTTTCATTTGATCCGAAAAAAATTGAGGCAATGCAAGATTGGTTCTAACCAAAATCATTGAAGAGTTTCAGGGGATTCTTGGGTCTCATAGGCTACTATCACAAATTAGTCTACAATTATGGACGCATTTCTAGAGCCCTGACTAATGTTCTTAAGAAAAAAACATTTCTATGGATCGATGCAGTTGAGCATACCTTCTTGGTCCTAAAAAAGGCCATGTGATCCATTCTAGTATTATCCTTACCAGACTCCACCAAATCTTTGTTATTAAATGTGGTGCTTCATATATGGGTAATGGCATCATATTAATGTACGAAGGTAGATCACTCGCTTTCACCAATCAACAACTCAGTGAGAAATGTATAGGTAAATCTACACGTGATAAAGAAATGATGGCCATATTACATGCAATAGACACCTATTGACCATACTTATTGGGCTGACATTCCTAAATCCACACAAGGCATCATTTCCTAAAATATTTTCTGGACTAACGTTTATCATCACCACGACAAAATAAATAGCTTGAAAAAATGTTGGGATATGATTATTCGATAATTTACATGAAGGGGCATGACAATGTATGGGATGACGCCTTATCGCACCATTTTGAGGATGAGGGCACCCTCATATTACTCTCTCTATCCATATCTTATTGGATTGACCAGATCTGTATTGAATGGTTCTCCCACCCCTCTCTCCCAACTCATTAATAACTTAAGGGAAGATCCTAATTCCTCATAAGACTACTCTTGGAAGGATTATTCCCTACAAGGATTGGTTAGTGTTATCCTAGACCTCCACCCTCAAAACCCACATCTTGGATAAGTTGCACTCCTCTCTAATTGCAAGCCATTCAGGGTTTTAGAAGTCTTATGAACAAACACATTGTTCTTTCTTTTGGCCCGACATCAAGAACACAATTCTTACTTTTGTAGTTGAATGTGATGTATGCCAATGCATGAAAAGGGAAACAATCAAGATACCAGGAACCTTACAACCATTTCTGCTCCCTACTTCCGTCTGTATGGATGTTTCCATGGATTTCATTATTGGTCTCCCAAAGTTGTGAAACAAATCAGTAATAATGGCTAATGTTGACAAAATTTCCAAATATGCTCATTTTTGTGCTCTACAACACCCATTTACCCAAACATTGGTGGCTCAAGTTTTCTTGGACCAGATCGTCAAACTACATGGCATCTTGACTTCCATTGTGTCTGATTGAGACCCCAGTTTCACTATCAAATTTTGGTAGGAAATTTTCAAGCTCCAGGTCACACAACTCCAACTAAGTACAAATTATCATCCCTAAAAAAATGGTCAGACATAAACAATCAACTAATGTTTGTAGACCTATCTGAGGTTCTTCACTTTGTACAAGCAACATCAATGGGTAGAGTGACTGCATTAAATTAATGGTGGTATAATACTATCATGAAGCCCGCAAGATGATGCCATATGAGGAAATGTATGGCCAAATCCCACCTTCACCATTTTCTTATATCCCTAGATGTTCCAAAGTATAGGCAATTGATCAGCTCCTACAAAATGGTGCTGCCATGATCACTCATATCAAAGATAATCTACATCAAGCTCATAACATAATGAAGAAACAGGCTGACCAACATCATTTTGAGCACTCATTTCAAGTAGGGGATTAGGTATTCCTATGAATCCAAACGTATAATAAAACCTCTCTGAAAGAAAAGGGTTGTCAAAAACTAGCACCAAAATTCTATGGGCCTTATCAGATACTTCATCGTGTTGGAGCAGTCACTTACAAAATGGCCTTGCCAATTAATTCAAAAATCCACCGAGTCTTCCATGTATCGTGCCTCAAGAAAGTGGTGGGGAGAAATTGTATGGTTCAAAAAATTCTCGCAGAATTGTCTGAGGAAGGATCACTTTGCCTCTAACCGAAATAGGACCTCAATACTCATGAAAGACATCTCCACATCTCCACGACCATGGAAATCCTCATTAGGTGGAAAGACACCTCTCCAAAAAATGTGGCATGAGAACTAGCCACTATTCTTCTGTAGTTTCCACAACTTCAACCTTGAGGACAAGAACACTTTTGATAGGGGAGGGCATGTTAGGGTCTAACCATGACCCCTTTGTTTATGTAATAAGCCCAAGGGGCATAGTCAGAGTCATAGTTAGTTAGAGAGTCAATAAAGTCCATAATAATTAATAATAAGTGTAAGTGGTTGACCGGCATTATAGAAAAGGGGCCACAATTAGTTTTAAATAGGATATTTAATAAATAAAGTGGTTAACCCATGTTATGCAAGGGACCACTAGTAGTTAGGGTTTTGGATGTCATTAAGCTATAAATAGTCTTAGATAGTATGGAAAGGATTATCGAGTCTTATTGTAATTAAGATCTGCTCTGTTGGAGGTTTCCCCCTCAAAGAGGCAAGTGAACATTGTATTCTACTTCTGAATAATTAATATCTTGCACATTGTCTCATTTCATGTGACAATTCTATGTTTTTGGCTATATTTCTTCATATTTCTAGTATTATGGATTTCTCACAGGTCAAGATCATAACAATATCTCTTTTTCCTGTGAATTGTCCACTTGCATGACTTGAAATATGACCTCATTTCTATTTTGATATAATTTATTACCACCTTTCTTGGTCACTCATTTATTTAATCATCACAAATTCCCCGCCACATATTACTCTTGGCCTCCCAAACCCCATACCATAGTCGACCAATTGCATAATCACTCCACCTGATTTACTTCACACCAAGAATAATCAAAATACCCCCCACTCTCTGTAGCTATTCCCTTCTATCATCATGTAGGCTACCACACATTTGGGGCACCCATCTCCATATTTGTACATTTAAAACCACTTTTAAGTTATTTTGAAAAGTTTACAAATATTATTTTTGAGACAAACCCTCACCCATATTATTTTTTCTACAACCCAATGACAATTCCTAGTCGCTCTTAGTTGGACCCATCTCATCCAAATATTGTCTACTCAATTTATGTATGATGTTGTGCCTTCCCATCACTTCATGCTATATCAACTTATTGCTGCTAACTCATCTTATCTAGTAAGAACAATCATTCACCCCTCCTTTAGATGTATTCTTGACTCTAGGTTGTTAATACCTTATAGTTTCATTTGACCGCTTCCATTTTGATTCATGCTCCAATATTGGATAATTCCTACTTTTCCCATGCACTGTCAATCTTAGTTATTGTGCATTTACCAATTCTACATGCTTTACTACCTATATCAATGTCGAGCATATTTCCTAGAAACCCTCTTTTCCAAATGGTTTCCACTTCTATTATGTTGACAGCAATACTCATTTTCTAAAATTTAAGTAGTACCTTGGTTGTTATCCCCATCTTAGGTTAGTTATAGGTTGAACAATGGGATAATTCCTACTTTTCCCATGCACTGTCAATCTTAGTTATTGTGCATTTACCAATTCTACATGCTTTACTACCTATATCAATGTCGAGCATATTTCCTAGAAACCCTCTTTTCCAAATGGTTTCCACTTCTATTATGTTGACAGCAATACTCATTTTCTAAAATTTAAGTAGTACCTTGGTTGTTATCCCCATCTTAGGTTAGTTATAGGTTGAATAATGGGAAACTTTATTTCCCATTGTTTTCATCATCCCCTCTAATGTTCAACATCAACACAGTTCTCACCTCAGAGGAGTGTCATACTTTGCAAAAATTGTAGTTCTTTGATTAGGTTGAAGATTGATGCATCAGGATTTCACCCCCCTCAGCAATGTGATTCACCTCATGCGTGGGGAAACTCCCATAAGACTTTTTTTAGATATGCCCCAAAGGGTGAGAAATTCATCTACTTCAATATACAACAAAAGAGCTTGTTTGGGATCTTTTGATGGGACTTCTCCTATGTACTTGTAATATGATAGTCAATTTCATGAGCATGAGCATGGGACATGCACACTTCGTATAAACACTTTGTATAAAATTTTATATCAAGTTGGGGTTATTTTATATTTTTAGAAGGATTCACTCAATTCGTTCCTCTTAAGACACTCTCTCTCTCTCTCTGAAAGTTGGGATGACTTGTCATTGGGCAAAACAAAATGTGATGTATTTTAGTTATACATTTCCTCCTAACCTCACACGTCAGGGGAAAATTGTTACCTTGAGTAAATTTTATACATACCTGTACAAGCTAGGATGCACTAACATCAGAAAACAACATGTACAAGTCTATGAATTAACACTAGAATCATCATGAAGAATAAAGAATTTAAGGTTCATTTAAAAAATAAAATTGCGCAAGCATGCAAAAGAAGTTTTGCACATATCCTTGCAAGTGTTTCTTTGATATTCATGTGAATCCACCAAATTTACAGCTAAATATCCTATTGAACACATTGCATTGAATTATTTAGTTTTATCTAAAAGAACAATATTCAAGAACCCATTTTTCAAGTCATTCCAATCTTGAATGGGAGTTAAGGAGTCCCAAAAGGACTCCTCTTATCTCCCACATATATTAGTCTAATTAATGAGCTAAGGGGAGGCATGCTTTAATATTGTTTCTATAAATATCAAATGAATTGGAGCCAAAAATAAGAAAAAGTTAGAGAAAGGTTACCCTACGAAAATTGCTAGTGCAATCAACATCATCTTGCATTAAGAGAATTCACCATTAGAGAATTTTATTTTGGACTCTTTGAGAGAAGGGTGTCTTGCATTGCATTGAAGGAAGGGAACTCCATTTTGGAGAGTTTAAGAGAACCATTTCTCACCAAAATTCCCTTAAGTGTCTATAAAATCAACTATTCTATCTTCCTACAATAACCAGTAAAGGGAATTTGTTTCCCATTTTCCCGGGTTTCAGTTTCTTCATTGTTTTCTATATTTTTCATTTTTTTTTATCACTTAGTTACACTCCTTTGGTTTTTATTTTTTATTCCTACTCAATATAATTGTGGTTTCCTTTGCATATGGTAACCAAGATCCAAAAGAGTACATTTATTTGGTACACCATTGCTTCAAATCCAAAACAACAAGCATTCTAAATGTGCATTGATTAGTGTTTGTTAAATAAGGCTACAGTGAAGAATAAATACCCATTTCTCATAATTGATGATCAATTTGATCCATTTAAAGGAGCCACATTGTTTTCCAAGATATCTCTGAGATCTATCTATCATCAAGTTAGAATTAAGTATGAGGACATCTATAAGACAATGTTCAGGATGAGGAACATGCACTACCGGTTCATGATGGTGCCATGTGTGCTCACAAATTCCCCAACCACATTTATGTGCCTGATGAACAATGTACTCAACTAATATTTGGACAAGTTAGTTCTAGTTTTTGTTGATGATATTTTGGTTTACTCAAAAATTAGAGAAGCACATGAAGAGCACCTAAAGGCAATGTTGCAATTGTTGCGATAAAACAAATTGTATGCTAGATATAACAAATGTGATTTCTTCCGAATGAAGGTACAATATTTGAGATATGTCATCTCAAAGGTAGCAGTAGCTTTGGATCCAAAAAATATCAAGGCCATAATGGAGTGGTCCACTCCCCAAAATGTTACAAAGTTCAAGCCATTCATGGGATTCACATAATATTATCAGAATTTTTTTTTTCAAAGATTGGACAACCAATAATATCTTTACGAAGGAAATATTCCAAATTACAATAAGTATCAGTGTGTGTAGCTAGCTTTGAGTGACGCAAGTAATTTGTAAAACATGCACCTATTCTAAGAATAAAATACCTAGAGGAGGATTTCCTACTTTGCAATGATGCCTATAAAGGACTAGCTCGCATTTTAATGAAATAAGTACATGTAATCTTCTACAAGTCAAGGGAACTAAATAAGCATGAGGGGAACTATGTTACTTATTACATGCAGCTAGAAGCATTTATAGACTCACTGAAGATGTGGGAGAACTACATAGTTGGGAGAAGGTTTGTGTTGATGTCAGATCATGGAGGTATGAGATATGTTTTTGATCATCCTATGCTAAATCATAGGTAAGGTAGATGGTTGGATTTGATTTTTCAGTTTGATGTTGAAATCAAACATATTAGCAATGATGAAAAATAGGTATCATATGCACCTATTAGAATTATACAAGTAACTTACTTGGAAACTAGGAGAATTTTTGAAAATGACACCAAATAAAGGATCAAAGGCATTTCTACATGATGAGAATTTCCAATATGTCAAGGAATGCTTACAATAGTAAATAGAGGAACACCAAAAGAGAATCATGGAAAATTTTAAGGGGCTAACATTCACAGGTGGGATAATTTTCCATGATTTTTCCATAAAGAGATTCGTCAATTTCCATTTTTTCTAAAAATGATTGGCTGAATTTTACAATATAACATTTATTTTACCTTAAAAATCACAACATTATTAGATATATTTATAATTTAATTATAAATTTGAATAATTTTACAAATATATCAATAAACATTTTATAGTTCTCATATTATGGACTAGTGATATTCGCCAATATTTTTAAGCGTCAAGATAGTTTTCCATCCTTATAATTTTTCCTGGAATGTATTACATGCTCATAAATGATGTTATATCGTTGTTCAAACAAAGATTATATATGCCCCGTCTGACTGTATTGAAGAAGGTCATAGTGGATTAGATTCACAACAAAACTATAACAAAACATGATAAGAACCATAATTTTTTTTTTTTATTATAGGCCAAGAAAGCTAAATATATTTCTAGATGCCTAGAATGCCAACAACTCAAATTGAATGCAAACATCTGGTAGGATTATTAAAACCAATTCCAATCCCTAAGTGGAAATGGGAAGTCGTATCAATGTAATTCGTCGTGAGATTAATGGAGGCATCAAAATAACTTGATGCCATTATGGTGGTAGTGTAAACTTTGACCATGGAATATCAGTCTATAGTTGTTAAGTCCACCCACATATCCATTGACATAGCTCATATTTTTATGAAAGAAATATTAATATTGGCTGAAATACCCAATAAGATAATTTCATATTGGGATGCCAAGTTCACCTCAAATTTTTGGAAATTATTTTTTGCTAGCTTTGACACTCAACTAGCTTTTAGCACAACCTATCATTATCATACAAATCGTAAAACTGAAAGGGTAAATAGAATCACAGAGGACATGTTGAGGATGCATGTCATGCATCGACCAAAGAGGTGGGAATAATTCCTACGATTAGTTGAAATATTATACAGCAATGGGTGTCGAGATTCATTGAAGATGAGTCCCTTTGAGGCATTGTATCGTAGAAAATGAAATACTCCCACTAGTTGAGATGACTTTGTCAACAAAGTGGTATTTGTACCTGACATGTTGAGAGAAATGGAGCAAGAAGTAGTTAATATCATGCAGAAGTTGAAATAATCCCAGGATAGGAAAAATAATTATATATAACTGTAGAGAATTCACAAAGAATGCCAAGTGGGAGAGCATGTATATCTATGTGTCAGAGCAAGGAAGAGCTCAAAAACAGTGGGAGCATGTGCTAAATTAGCTCCTAGATTTTGTGAAATTATATTTCATATTTAGGAAAGGGTGGTACCAGTAGCTTATAGAATGACCACAGCACCCATAGTGAAATCAGACTATGGATTTGACATTTATGTGCTTAAAAATTATGTACATGAAGCTAATCATGTGACTAATTAGTTTGTGATATAGGTGGACTTTGAGGTATAATCTAGTTTGAACTAATACACGTCCTATAATGGAGACATATTACACTCTTGTATCAAGTAATATAGTACGTTAAAGTGCAATGGAATCACTTTGGACGTTACGAAACAACTTGGGAATTTGAAGCCCAAATGTTGGAGCTCTAACCATTTTTGTTTAATATATAGATCAACGTAAGAGTTGTTAATTATAAAGCTCAATTTTTGTTTTTGGTTTATAGGACATTGAGGATGGTGTTTCTTTAAGGATATGGGGTTCGTAACATGCCTTTTATTTTACCATTATTTTTGGAAATTTAAAAATATGACTGTAATTTTAGAGTGGGAGCCACAACTTGTTGATACAATGTGGTTTAAATTTGTAATTTAAATTTTATGACTGTAAATTAAGGGAGGGAGGACCTTACAACTCCATGTATGAGGGATATTTCATGCCTTGAAAGGACACAAACCTATCCCAAATTTAATTGTAGAATTCGATTGTAGAGTTGATCACGCCACTGACTACAGTGAAAAATTTAAGGATGAAAATTTATCTTAAAGTTTAGAAACCGTGGCGAACCTTACTAGTCTCAAACATACAAATAATAAAATGTTTGGTGATATTATTGTAAAAATATTCAAATATTTGATGATTTTATATAGTATTTACAAAATTTTGGTGAATTTTAAGGTAAAATAATTCTATACTATAAAATTTGGGCGAAGTATTTCTAGAAAAAATGGAAATTGGTGAATCCTTTTTTTGGAAAGATCATGGAAAATTAGCCCACCTACGAATATTAGCCCTTAAAGTGTTCCCTGGATCCAATTAATGGTAGCACACTACCTATTACAGGAGAGGCTCTTGATTCATATTGTTTTAATTGGTCAATGGCAATGATTTTTTAGTCAAGGAGGGAACTCATAGCATGGAATACTAATGATGTGATTGGCTTCGTGGCATACATGTAGCTTTTTCCAAATAGGATATTGTAATCTAAAGGAGCATTAAGGAATTCAATATCTTTGACAATTATTTTTTCGATGACCTCAAATGGGACATTCTAAAGGATTCCTACTAGCTGCAAGGGGTGACTATAATATTCCATCAATGTGATGGAGGAAGCTGTAATTTGATGGGAGGCAAGCTTCTGCCAAATTGTCTTCAACATGATGCAAGTGGATTCCCCCTCATCAATTATGCATCAATGTATTGTAACATTTTAGATAGTATTGATATTTGGAATGTGGCGAAAGATGGTGGTCAAGGATCTGACTATCAAAATCAAAGGTTATCAATCACAAATCTGAGAGATCAGTGGCACCTAACACACAAAGTAAGGGTTTCTATTGAGATGGCCAAGTTTGCAGCACTTATAATGCTGACATGGTGGATGAGGATTGTTCTGAGTCATCAATAATGTTATAACTATGGGAATCCTTTGCACTATGTGATGTACACCATAATGATCCTTTGACCACCATAAATACTAGGTTTATGGGAGGTTGTGGGATCATCAAAAGTGGCGTTGTGGTAAATAGAAATGCCTCTATTGACGAGGGATTTGGTTCAAGAGGAGTACCATATTAATGATGATGAGGTTGAAGTATGACATCTAAGACCTGCATGTAGATATCATGATTTGTGGAACCTGAGGAACTACCTTCGGTCTGATTTGGGTATTATGAGGGTCCATCTCACGTTGTTCAACTATGGTTCGTTGAGGGGGGAATGAGTACTGTAGCATGGATGAATTTTATTACTTGTAGCTTAACCCCTAATGTCTCTCATGCATTTTAATTCAAGGAGTTTGGGGCTATTGTTCATGTGATGCCCATACTTAGCTTAGATTGTGCAAGGTTGGTTAGTCCAGAGACCACTTTTCTTGATTTAGATTTTGGTTTTGATTATTGAGGTTGTCCCCATTCTATACATTTTTTTGTTTTTGGTTCATGTCTTGTGCCTGGTTTACCTTTCTTTTTCCTTCCATTTCTTTTCATTTTGGTTAGGCAGGTTGGAAAATTTGAGTTTTTCAAACACCTACTACCGTTGGGGGAAAGAGGGTTGAAAAAAGTAAACACCTACATGTTATTGAGGTGAAAGGTTAAGTTGTTGATGACTAAAGAAAGGGAAATACATGTTTTATTATGGATGGTTTTCATAGGAATGTTGAGATGTGGATATTCCCTCCAAAGTATGCATTGGGTCTCAAGTCCCCTCGATGGGATGGCTAGTGGTAGGTGTATGTGATTTATGATAATATCTAGCTATAGGTGTTGCTAGTGATGAAGAAGTACCATTTAATTGGGGGAATGATGGAGAAGGACCATATGAATTCTTGTGGTATGGGGGTTATCTCTGAAGCTAAAATTGGGTAATGTTTCCAACAACCTGTCATCAACTTTGGATGCCCCTGACTTCTTCTTATTGAAAGGTTAAGGTGATGGAGAATCAAGAATTATAAAGTAGAGGTACCATTATTGTGCATAAATAAGCTCAAAATTTTGAGCTCTACCTACAGAATCTTCCACATTTTGTGGTTTCATAGTGGTGGCTATTGTTGGGTATGGAACTTGATTATGTTCCTAATTGTTCACAGTTTTTTTTTTTTTGTATTTTGCTTTTTTTTCTTGTTTTTTGTTTTTGTTTTTGTTATTTATTTATTTATTTTTCTAGTCGTGTTTGATCCCTATTCCTAATGGGGAAGCAATGCCACCCATTTAATTTCCATCAAGGGGGTCCATGAGTGGGGTGGAGAGGGGAGGAGGGGAAGGGGGTACGACGACGAATTTTATGAGCCCCCTCTTGGTGGGGGTATTGCCTCCGAAGCTAAAAATATATGGAAATTTTCCTTGTAAAATATTTTAATTTCGTATTCAATGTAGGCATTAATTAGGCAAATGATTTGACGGTAGAATTTATGTTAATTTGGGGGTTTTTTCCCTAGAATGAACCCCCTCAGTTTATATGAGGGAATTGTATTGAGATTGTAGATTATTATTCTAAGAGAGAAAGATAGAGAGAGAGTAACTTGTCATTTTTCTGGATAATATAAAAGGACAGACTCATTGTTTCTCCATGGACATATTCGAAATTGGGTCAACTATGTATATCTGTGTCCCTCTTGTTTTATACATTTCGGTATTTTTGTTTCCACAATATTTTGTGTATTTCATTGCTCCATTAATTAATTTCTAACAACTATGAATTTTTCTATGATTTGAAAGAGTGATTTCAGGAAAAAGTATAAAATAAGTTCATTAAGAAATTCCACCTCGCATACATTGTGGAATTTGCACCACTCGTGGATATGGCCTGCTATTTGAGTGGAAACCCAACCTATTTTCATGGTGAACTTGGAGTTGGAAGAAGGTGAGAAATGATTTGGCTAAAGATTTGAAGGTGGTGCATTCTCTTGATTTCTCATTAACGTACCATTTAGGTGAAGGGCTTGTAAGTGTGAATTGAAAAATATTCAACCTAATTGAGTCTTCAATGATACTATTGGAGAAACACCAAAGATGGAAGGCAATCACATGGTTTTCCATGTCTCTAGCTGGATTACCTTTGGATTTGGGTATTTCTAATGACAGTTTGGTTGACATGGTCAATGATGTAGCATTATGAGCTATAAGATCATTTGTAAGATTTGACAAATCTAGTAGGTTTAGTGAAGCTACAAATGGTAAGTTGTGTGTGGTATTAGCTATATTGACTTGACCTATTTGAGATGAGGTATTACCTTGAGAGGAATTTGTTCCTAACAAATTATCAACAAGGATGGAAGAGAAAGCCTATAAAGTTTGGATCAATAGGTGATCTTCGAGTGGAAGGTTGAGTCGAAGATCGAGCAAGGCTAATAATTCTTCCTGCCAATGATGGCAGGATTTGAAGGTGCATAGAGTGGTGGGTACCATGGGGTCCCATATGGTGCCCTAGTTAGTGTGTGAACTATGAGGGGGGATTTCAAAGAAAATCCAAAGTTTCAAGGCATAAAAAAAAGTGTAAATAAAATGTTAATTTCCCTTAAGCTATTTGTTCAATGCATGAAAGAATACAAGTTTCGTGTGGGGGTTTTCTCTTGTGATAATCCTATAAGCATAACGTCCTACCACTCAACAAATCATTGGGAATTATAGAAGTTTTTTGAAGGTGGGGTATCAAGTCACCGACTTAAAACTGATGAAGGTATGGAAGGAGGGTTATAGTGAGGGATACCAAGGTCATGTCACAAAGAAACTAGCAACACTTCTAGTAGCTATTCAAAATCACCTCTAGTTTAAGTTCTCCCATACTTGCCACCTATAGGGTAAGGTGCCCTGAAATGTGGCCACTAAGCTACCTCCATCCAATGTGGGAGAGGGAACCTCAAATTGTAGTTGTCAATTATGGATCTAGAGACCCTACTAAGACTCAAGATACTCAAGGAGGCCCATGATAATACTTGCTATAGGCCTTATCACCTTCATGGGTTTCTTCTCACCACTAGATTTTTTCCACTAGATAATGGAGGAGTTCAGGCACCCTAAGAGCTTAATTCTATGTTTCAAGTGAAAAATGACTAAGGGATATTTTTTGGATAGCCACTCCCAAGGTTATAACTTAAGTTATTATTTTTCTCCAACCCCTTGTTTAGGAAATTAGTGTGTTTAATTTAATGTTAGTTTTATGGGTCTCAAGAGTGATAGATGATGACCCAAAATCATTCTTATTAGGGTGTGATTGAATTTCAGATAATCTAAATTCAAATTTATGATTCCCAAAGATCACCAAAGTGCAAGGGGAAGATTAAACCTTTTGAACAAAGGCTAAGTGAAATGAGAGTGTGGAGTGAAGTGTGCACAAAAGTGCATCAGTGATCATCAAAATTTGTTTTATTGTAACAATGTTGGATATATATGGATCCACTATTGATATCGCCTACCTAAGCTAAGTAAGTTTCATCTTGGAAAAAGGATACATTTTCATTTGATGGGATGATTAATCTTCCTCCTAATTAATCTATGTGAGTGATTCCAATCTAAAGGGAGATGGAAGATGGTGATTTTGAAAGAAATTATAATTCCCTAAGATCATCTATGTCTGATGGGAAGAGCGTACCGAGTTCTTTACTTTCTCCATTCTCAGACCCATATTATAAATTTAATGAAACTAAATAAGCCATCCACACAACAAAAAATTCAAAAATCTCTCTACTTAGTGGCTAATCAAAGCAACAAACAACCTATATAACTTGTTTAATATTGTAGGAGTGGGGATAGATCACTAAATCCTACTCCCAACTTAGTTTAGAAAGTAAAATTAGAATGAAAACGGTTCTCTGTAATCTATGCGGGTTTTGGTCAAGTAGCCGTGGGGGTGGTCCCATGAGTATTTTTTCAAGTCGCATGGGAAACACAAAAGATTAGAAAATACATAATTACCCTGTGTTAAGGCCTCATGATTCCTTGGAAATTTAATATAGGCTTATAATATAAGAGATGAGTTAAATGAAATGATAAAAGAGTCCTACATACAACCAAGAGATTAAAAGAAATATTGTGTGTTATATGAAATTACAATTGCAGACAAAAGTATCTTCCCTAGGCTTGGTGGATTTACCTAGAACAACAAAAATAAAAAGGGACTAATGTTTTCCTTAAAGTAAATAGATAACGGGATGAAGCATACCTAGAATCTGTTGTATGCTTCACTCCTTACTTTTCTTGTATGTCCAATCCCAGCTCTTATCGCTATAATTAGAACATGAAAAATTAGACAAGACAAGAAAACGATCTATGTGATATATATAACGTCATCTAATCACTTTATTCAATAGATAAACATGGTATTGAAATACATGAAATCATAATATCATATATAGGAAAACAAAGAACTCAATACATTAATAGAAATGGAGTTAGTTACAACCAAAAATAGGTGTTGATCTTGTAAAAGAACTCATCCAAGTTGACTTGTCCTTTCCTTTCCACAAAGTGTACCTCTAGCCACCCTAATGCATGGAATCATATCTATCACATTAGTAGTATAAGGGTAGAATCACTCTCCAAAAGCCAACCCTTTGCCTATGGATGGTAGTAAATATATAGGCGAAGGCGGTAGTCCATCAATTCTTATCCTTTTATCAATCTGGGCTTAAGATCCACTCTTGATGGGAGGATGAGCTCAAGCATAAGGGATGAAAAATCGAAGGTGAAATATGATAGGATTCGATACTTTTGTCCAAGGTAAATAGTTACAACACATCTTGGAAGATTTTGGAAGAGGAAGCTTTGAGATACTTTTTTGTTTCCTCGAATTTCTAGAATCAAATCACCCCCAACATCGGGAAACTTGTAGGTGATCAACGTAGGTGCAAAGTAGGGAAACTTGGGAGTCAATGCTAGAAAATGAGGGGCCAAGGTGCATTGGTCCTAAAAATAACTGAAATAAAGTAGTTTCAGGGATAAAATCGTTGATATGAGAGAGGAATACTTAGCGATTTTTGTAGGGAGGATTATAAAGTGTTCAAATGATGTGAATGATCCTGTTTGAAGGCCTATTGACTAGATATGACAAAATGGCCTATAATATATTTCACCCTAAAACACAAAGTTAGAAATGATAGTTGATGGCTAATGTGTTTTACCTTGTGACAAGTTTGAATTAAGAACAACCGATGAGATCATCATCCGTTACAATACATTTACATCATGACATTTTTGCTGAGGGAGGCATATCCATACTCAACACATAAGCTAACATTACATGCACAATGAGAAAAAGACATGTACACAAGAAACTAATGGTGGACACAGACTGTAAAACTATATGTATGATCATAGCCATCATACATTTTGATCTTGTATTACTCCTAAAATTGCAGTCGGGATGGATGAATCTAGATCCAAGGTCTTCTATCTCATTCACACAACCAACCAATGTATGAGTTAAACCATGTGAATCAAAGAGCTGAGGTATAACACGGTAGGCACCATCTGAATACTGGGCAATGATGTAATCCATTAACATACGTGAGTGTTGTAGCAACTGCAACACCCTCCAAAACTTTGGTCTACACTCAAATTTTGGAGCCTAATATGGATGATGTGATCAGTTGTTCCTTAGTCACTTATTGGTCAAATTATGAATTCAAGCTCCCTTCTTGGATATCAAGAGTCTCTCATGCTTTTATCTTTATATAGAAAGTGTCTTTTGCGGGCACGAGAGTTATTTCTTGTCTTGAAAACGGAGGTTTTGGCTTGCTTTAAGGGTAAATATTTGTGAAAATGAGTTGTTCTGATAATATAGATATCTTTCACATTCGTTTCCAAAGTTTCACACACTATTACACAAGTGTCATCATTATCCTCACAAGGTATATCATCAAAGCCACACTTGTCATCAGTTGTCACAAACGTTGTTGCATTAAGGGAAGTATGTTTTCATATGTTATGGATGATCTACGTTGTGTCACCATGTGTTAAAGTGTGTGGTCACAATTAAGTTTTATCACTGTTCACATCGGTTCCACTTATCCCACACAATGGTAATGCGTAGAAAGCCCAACCTCCCTTAACCTCCAAAATTGTGCAGATGATTCCTCTACTATCCTTCCCTCAGTCAGATCTCACTACCTTCAAAAACTGCATAGTTCCTATCCCTCAAGCATCTCAGCTACCAAACCCCCCTTGCCTCCTAAAACTGCACATTTTTTCCTCCCTAGGCCCCATCCCACATCTGCCACTTCCTAATCGAACTGTACAATTCTTTCCCTCAATTGGCATTGTGAAAATTTTTCCCTCAATGAGGACTATGCAGAAATATCCCTCAGTCTAGCCTCAACTGAACACTTCACAGTGTTAGTGACCAAGCTCAACCCATTCTTGCTTGAACTAAACAATTTTGCATTCATTGGGCCTTCTTCCTTGACTCGTCACTTAGCCCCAACATATTTCATGAATTCAAGTGCTCTATATTAGGCTAGGGTTTTTTCAGACTCATGTTGTCTTGTCATGAGTGAGTTGCAGATGCAGGTACACTCTTACATTATGGAAAAATGATGAAGAAGGAGGACATACTAGATAAAACTTAAAGAGCTGAGGAGAAAATATAATCATCAAACAGGAAGACCAAGGAACCCTGGGGTGTGGTAATAGATCAGAGATGAGGACCACATGAAGATTCCATCGAATTCACAACCCTTTTGAGAGTAGGTATGAAAAAGAAAGAACATATTTCATGAATTTGAAATACACCTTTTAGTGTAGTGTGAAGGACAAATTACCATTTTGATATCATTATGTCTTCAATGACATGTGTGGTCGCAAACAATGAAATTCATTCGATGTGTTTTCACTAAGTGTTTCACTCCTTTTCGCAACATAGGAAAAATGTTGTTTTTTTGCATGCTGGCTATTACACTTTATGCATAAGCTCATTTTGGTGGTTCCAAGGGATAATATTTATGTTTATGAGTTTTCCTAACCATGTAAACACTTGTCATACTCATTCACAATTTCTTTATCATTCTCGCACAAGTGTCGTCACGGTCATCATAAAGTCTATCTTAGGTGTCGCACTTGTCGTAGTTGGTCATGAAGTGGTCACACATAAGAGAAAGTGTCTTTCATGTGTCCCAAGTAATGAATTTTGTTACATAATCAAGTATTCTAAGTGTTAGGATGCAATCAAAGCTTAATCACTTCACCTGTCAGTCTCACTTGTCCAACACAACCTTTTCCCAAGAAGCTACCTGACCTTTGAACTTGTCTTCAACTAGCCCGCCTAGACTGCACATCGCGTATTTCCAGTCAGCAAGTTGTGACCCTAATCCCTAGATATGCACAATGGGTAGTTCTTGTCCCTTGGAACTGCTGCATTGCGCAATTATTGAGCCTAGGACCAGCCTTCCCTTCTAGAATTGTGCAAATTTTTTTTTTTTTTTTTTTTTTTTTTCCAGTTAGCCTTCCCTTCCATAACTGCACAGAAGCTACCTTCAGTGGTCATTCCCTCATCCTGAGCCATTGTCTCCTAGAACTATGCAAAAGTCAGTCAACCTTCCTCTCTACCGCTACACAGAAATATTCCACAATGACCCCTCCTTCAGTTGGACTCACTAATCTCCAAAAATGCACATAATACAACCTCTCAGCCTATCCTGAACCATGGATTGTGCAGTTCTAGGCTTTAAGACCCAACGCTGACTACTGGTATTGCATAATGTGTAGTTACTGACTCAGTAGCTGGACAATAATGCACCATCTTATGTAGGAGGTTTTCAAGCTGATGTCATCTCATCATGAGTGAATTAGAGATACAGTAACCTGGTGGGACGACAAAGAAGGAGATGGAGGAAGACATGCAAAGGACATTCTTGTAGCGAATCATTCCAGACTATCTATCAAGGAAAAAGGACACCAACTCATGAACATAACATAAGACTTGAGACCACTGAAGATTACTATCAGCAAGCCATAAGGAGGTGGAAGACAAGCGTATTCTCAAGAAAACATCATTAACAATAGCAATAATGACTTACCATTGCCACATCACAAAGAAATCCATGTCATCAGTTTCATGTCATGTAATGTAATGAGTGATCAAATGCCACATCACTATTGTGGACCATGTACATTATTGTAAAGTGGAAGTCCAAAGAACAAACATGAATATGGAGAGTCATGGAAGTTGAAAAGTCATAAGAAGTTCAAAAATCACAAGGGTAATCAAAGAGACACAAAGGGGAAGTATCATCCCTTGGTTATATGTACCCATCATTGTATGAGAAAAATACTTTTCACCTTGGCTCCTCCCGTAAGGCATTAGAGAGATCAGCTAGTTCTTAGAGGAGCAAGGAGTGGCTCTAATGTCCCACTATTGGCACTAGTGATGTACATTGTAAACATGTGTCTTGGAAATTTTTCTTAATGACATAAGACTTTTAAGGCCATCACCTTCTTCATGCATGGACTATGAATGTTTGTAAAATTATTTTGTCAACATTTGTATTTCATATTTTCTTTCACATGTACTAAGATGGTTGAACTATTCCAGTTATTTTAGTGCTTATCTTATTGAGAATGTGTTGTAATGGTTGTTATTGTTGTCCCATCCTTATGGACTATTCCACTGGAGACTAGACAGACCTTTCCCTGTTTATTGGTTATAATTACCATCACATCCACTGTGGACTATTCCACTCGATGTTAGGTGAAGTCTTCTAGTTCATGTGTGTCTCTTCTTGGGTGGTACTATTACCTCTCACTTAGAGGCTAATGTTTCTCCCCCCATTTTCCATAGAATAACCTAGACACAATTGTAAGTACACACTCACCATGCACATCTCCCTTGATTTTTGAAGGCACCATTGCGTTACTCTCCTATGCTAACAACTAGACGCTAGGAAAATCTTTATAGATTTCGAAACCCAGCCTTTATACTAGATGGTATTCCTACACCAAAATGTGTGAGGTATGATATGGACTTCATATTAAGGATATCCCCCTGGTTGATGGATTTCTAGCACCATCAACAAAATGGCACTATAAGAGTGCCATACGATAGCTTGTGCTCATTGAGTATGGTTTGAATCTCTTATTTAAAATGGCTCTCCCCCAAATCATAATCCCTAGATTTTTTGCTAAAGAGCTTAATTGTACCAGCCCTGTGGAAGATATTCATAACTATCCAAATTTAGGTTTTATGGTGAGGGTGAATCAATTTCTTGTGAACATCCATTTCAAGTTGTACGTCTTTGTCTTTCTAACAGAATATGTTGCAAAGATGTCATGGATAGATTTATCACCCTGACATTTGAATGTCATGTTAATTAATGGTGTCATACATTACCCATTTATTCTATCCATTCACTCAAACAACTTTCCAAGAAGCTTCATAAATCCTTTGATAAGTTTAACTACTCAGATTTTTTATGGAAGAATCAAGCTTTTAAGAATGAATCCTAATGAATCAATTGAGGATTTTTCTAAATGGTTCCTTCAACTATGTTATGAAATTCCTGAAAAACACTTGAACTTGGATTTCTTGAAATAAGAGTTTGAGCATTTGGTTCTTTTCTCTTCATATGGTGATCCGTTAATGAAAAAGCTATTATAAACTTTATGTGAAGTTTCTTATGTTACTTAGTGCAGTGGATCGAAAATATTGCAAATAACATAAACACAAGCAAGTTGAAAACACATTCAAACACATCAACACAACAAAATTTAATAAAGGAGTTCACTAGACTTCCTAGCTATGTCTCCTAGTCCTTTAGCTTCCATTATTGACCGCTTTATTTTGTCTTCAAAATGTTGTTACAAGTATGAGCTTAAAAACAGAGACTCAAATGAGAAAATGGACCTCACCATTGCATTTGATTCGGAATTTTGAGTCAAACGAGTATAAAATTGCCCATATTTGGCCACTGTGACCTCAGACCCCCTAGAATGAGAAAAACCACCTCTGCCTTCTGCAAAACCACCTTTGTCCACACAAAACCACCTCTGCTTGTACAAAACTACCTCGATCTATGCACTGGTGGTTTGGCTATTGGTACCTGCATAAATTTTAAATAAAATTATGGACTCTTGGTTTTCCAAGCCCCGCCCTTGGCATATTGGTTATCGGACTACGTTGAATTCGTTGCATGTATATGGTTTTGGTGGGTCAGAGGTTCAAAACCCCTGCCCAGCCTTCTGTCGTTGGTGATGTTGTTACAACGTATATGCAATGTATTTTGATGGTGATATGTGTTGGTTTCGTTGGTTTATACATTAAATATATGGTATTATATACCATGTATGGCTGTGTCTTGCAGTGAATGTGGGATAATATGATATGTTTGGCGGACTATATAATAATTAGCCTAACCAAAGGTCCGGTAGTCGTGGGGTTGACCCCAATTGTTTGGCCTTTTTCCGGCCACCTTCGCACTTCACAATAAATATAATGTCATCCATTCTGTTAACAAGACCTGCGGTAGCTCATCCGGTGAGCTAGTTCCAATGAAGACTTAGCCATTCCAAGTGGTCAAGGGTTCGATCCTCCCTGATCCCGAAAATTTTGGAAATAAGGCCACATTGGGTAAAATCTGGGCTACCAGGTGTTAGCATCGAATTGGCCCATATCAACCAATCACACTACGACATGTAACCTCCTCTGCTAAAATAATCCAGGACAAGTGGCGTATTCCTAGGATGACATGTGTCGTGCTAACATCATCTTGTTTACCTTTGACCGTTGACCATTGACTTTGACTTTTTTTACTTTTTTGCCCTAATTTTCCAAAAAATTTGACTGGCTTTAACTTCTTCATCCAGACTCGGATTTACACATTGTTTACACCATTGGAATCGTATCAATGAGAACTTCACCTTGATCCTACTTTCATCTGCATTTGAAGACTTTGATCTGGAGGAAAAACTGGATCCATTTTGGATCACTCCTCCCCACTGGAAGCTTTTAGACCACAAAAAGTTGGTTTTAGCTGTCGAGTAAGTGAGGATAAACTTCCTTCACTTTTCAAATATCTATCCATCATGCTTTGCTTGGATTTGTACCTTTGAGTCCAACTCAAAGATACTCAACATTTGCATGTCGTGCAGTCCTTATCCTCCTATCAAGAACTGTATCCTCCTATAGCTCATTGCGATACTTGGGAAAAATATCTTCAATGGAAGGTAGCTGACCTTGCTCTTTGGGATCTTCAATCAATGAAGGTTCATACAATCGCAAGTTTTCAAAATTTACGAAGGAATAGATCTGCATATAAGGTGGTAGATCTAGGTGGAAAGCATTTTCACCAATTTTGTCAAGTACTTTGAAAGGACCATATCTAATTGGTTTTAACCTCTTACCTTCCCCTTATATTCTTTCTTTGCTCATGCACAACCAGACTTGATAACCAACTTGAAAACTATGCTCAACTCGATGCTTGTCATGTCACGCCTTGTACTTTGCTAGGCTTCTTTCCAGCTGTTCCTGTACTGCCTGGTGAATTTCCTGGATTTTCTCATTGAACTTGGTTTCTTTGTCCACATCACTATGTTTTTCAACTTCTATGTCTTTACCAAAGACAAAGTCCAAGGGGGACTTTGGTATAAAATGAAAACAAGTCTCAAAAGGAGATCTCTGAGTAGAAGAATGTTTTGCATGGTTGTAAGCATGCTCCACATAACAAAAATGCTCATCCCAATGTTTGGGATGCTTGCTACAATATCCTCGAAGCAACTCTATCACTATCCTATTGACCACTTCTCTCTGACCATCTATTTGCAGATGAAATTCCATGCTCATGTTTAACTTTGTGTGAATTAACTCCCATAGACTTGACCAAAATTTCCCGACAAATCGAGAATCTCGATCGCATACAATAGAAGTGGGTAAGCCAAAATGAACCCATACATTTTGAAAGAACAAGTTTGTAGTCTGTTCAAAGGTGACCTATTTATTACATGGTGTCAGAATAGACATCTACTGAACCTATCCACAACTACATACAAATAATCATGACCCTTTCTAGACTTTTCCAATCTCCCAAAAAAATCCATGGAAACACTTTCCCAAGGATGAGAAGGAATTGGAAGTGGAGTATACAAGCCTAATTTTCTATTACTTGGCTTTCTTGTAGCACACATAGTACATTCTTTAATATATCTAGAAACTGTCTCATTCATTCGTGACCACTAGCAGAATCTTTGTAATTGTGGAACTATTTTACTTACACCAAAATGACCTGATATGAGAGAAGTATGTTCTTCTCGAATTATATTAACTCTTTCAGTTTGTGGAATGCATAACTTTCCCAAATGACATAAGAGTTTGTCCTTTATGAAATAATCCAATTCTTCTACCTTCTTGCCATGACTTAAAGTTGCATATACATCCTTAAAATCTATGTCTTGAACATATTGTTCAATGCAACTCTCATGAAATACCAAATTATTCTCAAGTATTTTGGATGCATTTATAATGGGCCTTGATAACATGTCTATAACCTTATTATGTATGCCTTTCTTATATCTGATAACAAGATGACATTGTTGTAGAAAATCCATCCACCTGTAATGTCATTATTGTTGCAATTTAGTTTGTGAGTGTAAGTATTGTAGTGGTTGATGATCTGTGTGTATGATTGTTTCTTTACCCATTATGTATTGTTTCCAATTTTTAACACTCTAAAATAATGCATATAGTTCCTTATCATATGTAGGATAGTTAACTACTGCTGATGTGAATGTCTCACAATGAAAGCATATAGTCTTTCTGTGTTGCATCAACACTGCCCCCATGGAATATTCACTTGCATCTATCTCAATCTAAAATGGATGCAGAAGATCTGGGAGTGCTAGTACTGGTGATGTACTAATCCTTTCTTTCAATGTGTCGAAGGCTTTCTGCTATCTACCTCCCCATTGAAACACTTGTTTCACACTTGTCAAAGCGTGTAAAGGAGCCGCAATCAAAGAAAATTTAGCAATAAAATTTCTCCAATATTGTGCTGCCCCTAAGAAACTTCTAATTTCTGTAGCAATATTGGAATTAGGACAATTTACAATGACTTCAACCTTAGAGGGATATATCTTCAATTCACCACCCCCTACAATATGGTCCAAATAATTCAACAGTGTTCTGCCAAATTCACATTTTGACAGTTTTACGTAGATGTTTTCTCTTTTCAAAACATCTAAAATCTTCTTTACATGCTTTACATGTTCATCCCATGTTGTACTGAAAACAAGAATATCATCTAAATAGACTATTATAAAACCCTCAATGAATGGTATAAATACATCATTCATGACTCGCATGAATGTAGTTGGAGCGTTAGTTAAGCCAAAAGGCATAGCCATCCATTCATAGAGTCCTTGCTTTGTTTTAAGAGCAGTCTTCCATACATCCTATTCTACAACTCTACTCTGATGGTAGCCACATCATAAGTCTAATTTAGAGAAGTAATCTGCATCTTTTAACTAATCTAACAAATCATCAATATGAGGAAGGGGATAATGATTTTTTATTGTGATTTTATTGAATGCTCTAAAATCAATGCACATTCTCCACGAACTGTCTTTCTTTCTCACTAACACAATAGGTGATCCGCACGGTGATTTGATTGGTAGAATAAAGCCTTGATCGAGAAACTCCTGTACCTACTTCTTTATCTTTGCATTCTTTAGAGATGATAACCAGTACATTCCAATGTTAGGTAGTGGAGCATCTTGCTGCAAATAAATCTCATGTTCTATCTATCACTTGGGTGGAAGCCCTTTAGGCTCTTGAAATGTAATATCATAATTGGAAACAATTTTAACTAGACCTTCTTTCTGTTTAGGTTTACAGCCTTGGAAAACATCAGATTTATCAATATCCTTTGCTTTTACAATCACAAGTAAAAATTGTTTACTTTAGTTTATAATTCTTTTCATCTATCCTGAATTTATGAGAGAGAAGTTATCTTTGAGTTTATGAGCCCTTACAATATATTCAATTCCATCCTTAGTGAGTTGATACTCATTTTCAGCTCTATAGAAGATAGCATTTCTATAGTACAAGTATGGACTTCCTAATATAATTCCACATATGTCCAATGGGACTATGTCTAACTCAACCTCATCTACAAAATTTGACCCAATAGAAAAATGAAGTTTACATTGTTTAATAACTTGTATCTTAGTTTTATCACACACCTAACCTAATGGATATGGCTTTTTATGAGGTTTTGTTTCTAGACTAAACTTCTTTACAATTTCTTCAGAAATCAAATTAACTTGTGACCCACTTTCGAATAAAGTATCAATTTTAGTATGCTTGGAAATGACTCTAATGTGAAATACCTCATTTCTTTTCCTATCATCATTATCATTATCAACATAATGCGAAGCAGTACTTGTATATGCTTTAGAATCTTTACCTTTTCTACTTGTAGCTGTAACCATTGTCTCGTCATGTGAATCTGATCCGAAGTCCTTTTGAATAGCAACAACATTCTTCCGCTCTTTACTCCCAAACTTCTTAGGCTTCAATTTTGGAGGCAATGACCAGCAGTGTGCCTCATCATGGCCTTCCTTCTTATAATGAATGCATGAGGGTTTATCTTTCTTCATAGTGTTTGTTTTCTTCTCCTTCCATTTAAGTTTCTTCTTGTATTTATTCTTGCTTTCAATAGGTTTGGATGATTTTCCAACATCATAAGTTACATTTTTACCTCTAGCTTCTAGATGAGTTGCTTGGACTGATACATCATCTAAGCTAGTTGGATTAAACATAAGTATGGTATAACTCAAATAACTATGAAGACCACTTATGTATTTCAGCAATGTCTATGGTGAGTCCAATGATATGCCTATTGTTAAAGCTCTCTTATGGAATTCCTGAGTATAATTTTGAACACTTTGACCTTTTAATTGACATAGTGTTTTCCAACTCATCATTTCTTGTTGCATATAAGCCAAAGGATAAAATTGCTTTTTAATAGCAGAAACAAATTCATTCCAAGTTGAAATGATTTTACCATGCTTTTTGAGATCTGCTTGTGTCTTTCCTTCCCACCATACAAGTGCAGTTCCTCCAAGTCGAAGGCTGGAAAGCTGGATTTTCTTCCTTTCTGAAAAAACTTTTTGCACCCTGCAATACACTTCAATTTGTCTTATCCAATTAACGAGATTTTCAGTGTTAAGTTCTCCATCATAAATTGGAAAATCAAATTTAACATCTAATTTGATCAAAGTGGATTTCTTCTTTTTCTTCTTAGAAGGACTAGATTTATGAGAAGAAGAGGAGGATGATGATGATAATGGAGGAGATGGTGGAGGAAGAATTTCTCCCTTTCCCTTATCTTCTTGATCTTTAGGTGATGAAGTGCCTTCATCTTTGTTCTTCTTAAACTCGTGATACATCTCTTCTACCATTACATGTATCATCATGAAACTATCTATAAATTAAGATTCTGACCCAAGTGGGGTTTCATCTAGCATCCTTCTTTGCAAAAAGACCCTTCCAATCTTTGGATTCACCTACACAAGTTCACCTTCACCTCGTTTGAGCCTCAACCTAGTAAGCATTCAAATATTCACACAATCTTGTCCGACCTTAAAAACCTTGCTACTCTGATATCACTTTATCCGTTAATGAAAAAGGTATTATAGACTTTATGTGAAGTTGTTTATGTTACTTAGTGCAATGGATCAAAAATATTGCAAATAACATAAACACATAAGCAAGTTGAAAACACATTCAAACACATCAACACAACAAAATTTAATGAAGGAGTTTACGAGACTTCCTTGCTATGTCTCTTTTTCCTTTAGCTTCCAGTGTTGACTGCTTTATTTTGTCTTCAAAATGTTGTTACAGGTATGAGCTCAAAAACAAAGACTCAAATGAGAAAATGGACCTCACCATTATGTTCACCTCAAAATTTTGAGAGTATAAAATTGCCCATATTTGGCCATTGTTAACCTCTAACCCCCCTGGAATGAGAAAAACCACCTCTGCCTTCTACAAAACACCCTTTGTCTCCAAAAAACTGCCTTTCAGAAAATGCTTTATCATTTTCCTATAAGCACATCCAATGATAGTTGTTTCACACCCCTTGATCTTCGTCCTTCAACATCTCTCTATTCATATTTTTTGAAGCAGGAGACAGACTTAAACCTTTGCTGATGGTATTGCAAGGCCTCTCTATCTTAACATGACTATAGAGTATGATCAGATCTATTTTTCCTCACATGATTCCCATCATGATCCTGCTCTTCTAATTGAAAATTTACCTTTTCCAAGATTTCAGGGTTTTCAAGAGGGCCATCATGAATTTTTCTAGAAAATTGTTGAATGGATGGAACAAACCTACTTGGAAAGATACGTAGCAAATAACAAGTTTCGATATTTCCTTTTTATTTCTAAGTAAATTGGTGTATATGAAGACACATCTGCGAGAATCTTCTAAGGTTTGTTGAGAAATGGAATTCATTGAAAATGTAAGCATGTGAATTGGATGAAAGTAGTGATTGTGACACACCATTCTTCCCATAGGAAAGACCTTCCTTGTCTTATGCAATTTATTCGAGTTCTTATATTTTCTGTTGCAAATCACTTTATATACGTTTTACTTGTTCATATATTTTTGTATGCAAGTTTGGAACGACTAGGTGGCTTCACTGGAAATTTCATTATATGTGACCCTGAACTTCTAGCTATTAAGTCAGGAGTAGGATTAGTTGTATTCTAGCTTTTCCTTTCTTACACTCATTCTAAACTCATTCCTTGTAGTATGTCCTCATTTTCTTATTCTAGTGCTACATCATGTTTTCTTTAGCCATTTTGTTCTCTTATCTTATGGTTTTATTTCCTTGTTATTTGTTTTCTTTCTTTTCAACTTGTTTTCTATCTTATTGAGTTTCTCCTTTTGTTTTCATCATGCGAAGAAGTGTTGTGCCTAGACCTATTTTGGCTTCTTAGTACGTGTGTGGTCGAACTATAAATATTCTTGTGACACTTCAGCATTTGGATAACCCTCATTTAGTCTTCCTTGTGTTGGTTACACATTTTGGCTAATGAAGTTCAGACGGAAAATATGATCCCCCCATAAGAAGAGTTTTGGTCCAACCATGAACCCATGGCTAGTTCGGAAACCTCATGCCTATACTCGGTTTTTCTTCTTTGGTGTTCTCAAGCTTATCCAACTAGTAGAAGTGGAGAAGGGGAAAAATTTAAACAAGAAAACCTTAATCAGAGGTCTCTATATGCTTTTTTGAAGGAACAACCTCTTCTGCTCTTAATAAGTCGGGATCCCTCTTCCGCCCCAAAATAAATAAGTTCCAATAAAGAGTTCACATTAAATAAATAAATAAAGGTGAAAAAAGAGAAAGGCTCCCTAAACAGAGAGGTGGAGCAAGAAACTCCATCGAGGTATTATCTAGGCTCATTGGCTGAAGATCAATGTTTGTGTTACTATGTGACTTTGTTGGGGTATTGTCCAGGCCTGTTGGCAATAGAGAAACACTAGAGATGAAAAATTATAATCTGAAAATATTAAGCTCGCGAGCTACACTACCCTTCAACTGAGAAGGTATATATGGGAGCATACACATGCATGGGGAAAGTATGGAGGCCAAAGTAATATGCATGATGAATCAATACTCCCTAAAGAACCAAGGCTGTCCACGGATGGAGTTAACCAAAACAGAGAGGCTCAATTATACTATTGTGTCGCTAAGTGTTGTAGTGGTTGCAACACCCTCCAAAATTTTGGCTTACACTCAAATTTTGGAGCCTACAATGGATCATGTGATTGGTCCTTCCATAATCACTTATTGTTAAACAAGTGAATTAAATCTCCCTTCTTGGACCTCAAGAGTCGCTCACACTTTTATCTTTATATAGCAAGTGTCATTTTTGGGCATGGGAATTGTTGCTTGTTATACGAAAGGGATTTTTTTGTTTCTTTAAGGGGGAATCTTTATGAAAATGAGTTTTTCTCATCATATAGATATGTTTCACACTCATTTCGAAAGTTTCAGGCACTATTACACAAGTTTCATCATTATCCTCAAAAGGTCTATTGTCGAAGCTGCAATTGTCGTAAGTTGTAACAAAAGTTGTTGCATTAAGGGAAGTATGTTTTCATATGTTATGGATGTTCTATGTTGTGTCACCAAGTGTTGAAGCATGTGGTCACAGTCAAGTTCCATCACTATTCACATCAGTTCCACTGATCCCACAATTAGCCAAATTCTAGAGGACTCCTAGCAACCTAGCCTCATCCACCCCTCTTAAACTATGCACTTCACATCTTCAACCTTCAAGCCTTTCCATTGTCAATTGGAATTACATAATATGTAGAAACCATAGCCTCCCTTGAATTCCAACACTACGCAAATTCTTCCTCTAGTTTCCTTCCCTCAGTCGGAGCTCAATTACTTCTAAAATTGCGTAGTTCTATCCCTCAAGCCTCTCATCTACCCAGTCCCCCTTGCCTCCTAAAACTATGCAGTTTTTCCTCCCAGGGTCTCATCCTGCAATAGCCAATACCTACTTGAACTACGTAATTCTATCCCTCAGTCAGGCCTATGTTGTGCACTGCGCAGTCTCATTGATAAACCTTGACCCATGGTTGGCTAAACTATGTAGTTGCATAGTCACTAGGCCTTCTCCCTTGACCTATCACTCAGCCCCGACCTAGTTCATGAATTGAAGTGCTCTATCATAGGCTTGAATTTTTTAGACTAATGTCGTCTCATCATGAGTGAGTTGCAAATGCATGTACTCTCTTACACTATTGCAATATGATGAAGAAGGAGATGAAGAAGGAGGACATGTTAGATGACACTTAAAGAGCTTAGGAGAAAAGATAATCAGTAGATAAGAAGACCAAGGAATCCTGGGTTATGATAGAATAGTAGTAATCACGATCGCAGAAGACTCCATTTGGTTCACATCCCTTTGGAGGGTAGAATGAAAAACAAAGCACATATTTCATGAAGTTGAAATGAACATCATAGTGTAGTATGAAGGATAACTTATGATTTTCATATAATTATGTCTTCAATGACATGTATGGTTACAAACACTAAAAATCATTCGATGTTTTCTGGCTAAGTGTTTCACTCCCTTTCACAAGATAGGAAATCTGTCCTCTTTTTGCATGTTGGTTGTCACACTTTATGCATAAACTCATTATGGTGATTCCAAGGGATCATATTTGTGTTTATGACTTTTCCTAACCATGTAAACACCTTTTGCACTCGTTAACAAAGTTTTGAGCATTGTCACACAAGTTTCATCACAGTCATCGTAAATTCTATCTTAGGTGTCACACTTTTCATAGCTCGTTAGGAAGTGGTCACACACAAGCGTAAGTGTTGTTCATTTGTCCCGAGTGATCAATGTTGTTTAGTCATCAATTATTCATGTATTCTAATTGTTAGGAGAAATTTGAAGCTTCATCACTTCACCTATCAGTCTCACTAGTCCAACACTTAGCCTTTTTCGAAAAAGCTCCCTGGATCTTCAAATTGGATTCACCCAGCCTGTCTCAATTGCACATTGCACAATTCCAATCAGAAAGCCATGACCTTGACCCCTATATCTATGCAATGCATAGTTTCTGTCCCCCATAACTATTGCCTTGCATAATTCCTTAGCCCAAGACCAATGTTCCCTTTCATAATTGTGCAATCTTTTCAATCAACCTTTTGTTCCATAATTGTGCAAAAGATACCTTAAGTGGTCCTCCCCTCATCCTTAGCCATTGTCTCCCAAAATGGTGCAAAACTTAGTTAGTCTTCCTCTCGATAACTACATAGAAATATTCCATAGTGGCCCCTCCTTTAGCTAAACTAACTCATCTCAAAAACTGCGCAGAAGACAACCTCTCAACCGAGTCTAAACTACGCATTGTGCAGTTCTAGACCTCAAGAATCAAACCTAGCTACTAGTAAAATGTAAATCACAATCACTAAGCCTTGCTGTCCAACTTGTAACTTAGTTCCGGCTCAATCCCTCGATGAGAATGCACCATCTTAGATTAGGAGGTTTTCGGGATGATGTCGTCTCATCATGAGTGAATTGAAGATACATGAACTTGGAGGAATGATGAATAAAGAGATGAAGGAGGGAGACATGCAAAGGACATTCTTGTAGCTAAGAAGTCTATCTGATCTATCAAGGAAAAAGGACACCAACTTGTGATCACAACCTGAGGCTTGAGATCATTGAAGATTCCTATCACCAAGCAATGAGGAGGTGGAAGACAAGAGTATTCTCATGTAGACATCATTAACAAAAACAATGGTGACATGGCATTGAAAAATCACCAAGCAGTCCATGTCAGCAATGTGATGTCATTTCATGTCATGAATAATTATATTCCACATCACTGTTGTGGACCATTTACATTATTTTAAAGTGGAAGTCTAAAGGACACACATGAATATGGAGATTCATGTAAGTTGAAAAGTCATAGGAAGTTGAACAGTCATGAGGGTAGTCAAAGAGTCACAAAGGATAAGCATCACCCCTTGGTTATATATACCCCTTCATTGTATGATAAAAAGTCTTTTTATCTTGCCTCCTCCCATAAGGCATTAGAGAGATCAACTAGTTCTTTGAGGAGCAAGGAGTGGCTCCAATATCCCACTATTATGGCTAGTGATGTACATTGTAAACATGTGTCTTGGAATTTTTTCTTAATTATAGAAGCATTTTAAGGCGAAAACATTCTTCATGCATGTAATATGAATGTTTGTAATCCTATTTTGTGGATGTTTGTATTTCATGTTTGCTTTCACATGTACTAAGATAGTTGGAATATTTCGGTTATTTTAGTGCTTATATTATTGAGAATGTTATATAATGGTTTTTATTATTGTCCCATCCTTATGGAATATTGTACAGGATAGTAGACATATATTTCTTTTTTTAATTACTTTAATGATCGTCACATCCATTTTGGACTATTCCGTTGAATGTTAAACCGAGCCTTCTAGTTCATGTGTGTGTATTCCTGGGTGGTAGTATTATCTCTCAATTATAGGCTCACTTTTGTTACCCCCCCCCCCTTTGCAATAGAAGTACCATGACACAGTTTCAAGTGCACACTCACTAGGCACACCTCCCTTTATTTTCGAAGACATCATTGCATCATTGTCTTGTGTTGATAGCTAGAGCCAAGGTAAATATTTAAGGATTTGGGAACCAAGCCTTTATACTAGATGGGACTCCTACAACAAGTAGTGTGAGGTCTAATTGAGACTTCATAACAAGGGGATCCCACGGGTTCATGGATTTCTAGCACTGTCAGCAGCGAGAGAAACCATTGATGATGTTAATGGCTCTCAAGCACTATAGTACAATCCGTATGGTGCGAATAAATTGGTTGATGTAGAACACCACACATAATCTTTGGATTGAAGGAAAATAATAAAAACTTCTCACCGAGAGCGAGGAAACTTTCCATTGATGTATGCAAGGACCAAGGTACTGGAGCATTGTTTCTAAGTCAACTTCCTAAAGAATGAGTTGATGTTGACAAGAAGTGACCATTCGCATGAGGGCGTTGATGTATCCCTCATCAACAACATGAAACAGGTATCATGATTTGAGACAAAATGATTAGAATGATGATGATACAGAACTGGATCAGGAAATGCGAACATGAAATGAAGACTTAAGTGTATTATAGTAGATATTAATTGAATGACTTCTCTTGAACAGAGTGACAACACTGAAATGGAGTTGGCAGAATTTTCCCAAACCAAGCAATGGTGGCTTTGAAACGATATGATAAACCAAAAGAGAAGTATATTTCCCAACCTAATAGCCACAGAGATGAAGTAGAAGAGTGTCGTGTTCAAGGGTGTCTCATTTCCATTAACAAAATGGAGTACCCTTTTTCCCTAGTTTTCCCAACCATACCGATCATTACATATTTATTTTTTAACAAGCTTGTGGATGATAACGTATGCTTGATGTGTAATTTCATCCTTTGGATGAATCCGTATGAGAATATTTAGTGAACCCAGAGAAGGAGTGGTTCAGTCCCATGATGAATAATGATTCCATCATTGTTTAATGTTGTTACAAGTTCATAGAAGGTATAACTAAGCATCTTTTTCATGTTTAGAAAGTGTGAAAAAGAGGAAAAAAAGAAATATCCAATGGTTCCTTTTTGTAGATAGTCCCTTAGGTTCGAAAATTTAGAAAGTATTACCTAAGAGAACCTCTTAGCCATGTTTGACCAAGGTATTCCTTTTTCATAATAGTCTATCTCAGTTCAGAAAAGGGTTAAACTTACACTGAGTATACATATTTTCATTTAATTTAACAAGTTTGAAAAGACAAGTGCTTGACAATATTTTCATATTTTGGGAGTCTGAAAAGAGCTAAAAGAGGACGCATCCTAGAGGAATGAGTAGTATAAAAGGTAACAACTAGTTCCAGTCATGATGGAACTACTCAAAACACATAAAGGTCAAGAGCCTGGCTAGTAATACCACTTATTGTAGCGGTTCCTCATGAAAGGGTAAAAAAACCAAGTGAAAGTGTATGATTGACCAAGCATATGGTGACGATGGAATAAGAAAACCAAGGCTCATATTGAAAAAAATAGGCTGATAGAAAGGGAAATCATGAGAGGTAAAGTGGGAATGGTTTCATTTTTACAAAAGCTTGAAATATGGGAAACTATTCTTGAAATTAGTTTCATTTTTACACAAGATTGAAATGGAGACAAAATATGCTTGAGATAAGTTGGCATGCCCCCAACATAATGAGCCAATTTGAGGTACATGCAACCCCAAGCTTCATTTAATTCACATAATTAGACTATCATTTATTAATAGGTGGATGTAATGAAGGTTAATTTACAATATCAAGTGAAAGATTCGACTAAGAATTCACAAGATCTAATCAAAGACTCGAATTGGAAGGGGATATGTTTAATTTTTTTATGAGCTTGAAATAGGAAAAGAACTATGCTCATGACACCTTGTTTCATTTTTCAATGAGCTTGACATAGGAAGATGAACTGTGCTCAAAGGACCTTTTTTTCATTTTTTAACGAGCTTGACAAAAGACAAGGAACTTTACTCCAACACCTTATTTCATTTTTTAATGAGCTTGACACAAGACAAGGAACTATACTCCAACACATTCTTTTATTTTTTAACAAGCTTGACACAAGACAAGGAAGTCTACTCCAACACCTTGTTTCATTTTTTAAAGATCTTGACATGAGATAGGGAACTCTTCTCTAGCACCTTGTTTCATTTTTAAATGAGCTTGGCATAAGACAAGGAACTCTACTCCATCACCTTGTTTCATTTTTTAACAAGCTTGACACAACAAAAGAAACTCTTCTCCAACATCTAGTTTCATTTTTTAATGAGCTTGACACAACATAAGGAACTATACTCTAGGAACCTTGATCATGACCTGCAAAAGGTCACGAATTCCAATAGGGTATCATCATATGGGAGAACAACACTCAAAAGGATGCACATCAGAGGATCCAATGGAAAGATCAGGCTCCAATTCCCTCAGTAAATGATTCAACATATCATCTATTGGATCTAGGTCAAAATAAGTTGAGCAGATAGTGAAAGGCTCATCTTCATTAGTAGGTATGTGAATGGGATATGTCACCTCATAATTAACCTATGGTGGGGAAGATACCACTTGCACATTTGGAACTCTTAGGGAATTAGGATGTTTAGATTCTAATTAGGACCAACAAATGAAAGTTGATCGATAGTCACAATCCTTCCATCATGTGGGAAACACATCACACGAAAGAGTGAAGAGACAAGATCTCCCATTACATAAACATAGTCATGCCTAAGGAGTAAATTAAAATACAAAGGGGTTTGGACTACCATGACATCGATAGAGACAATATTTCCTCCCAATGTGAGAGGAAATTGAGGAAGGATCCCTAAGGGTTGACTGGTTCTTCTATTAAAATATAACATATTCAGAGCGGCGGACGTAAGTTGTGGGGAACCCAAATATTTCCAAGAAATGGATGATGGAATACTAACAAAATCACCCTCATCTATAACAATGAAATGGATATTCTTATCATAAGCCTTTACCATGATCCTAAAATGCATGTAAGAACAGAAATGAGGTTCTTTCAATCAAATCCAATCAAAGGCAACGGCTTGTTTCCTTGGAGGGGGTTTCATGGAACATGAGAAATGCCCCCTTGTCCACTAGAATCAAAAGAAACAAGACGAACCTAAGCCGTATGATCCTCACTCTCTATGGGAAAAGTGTGATCGCCTGAAGGAGGAATCAAGTCAACCATTTTCTCAAGCAGTGGTTGGTCGAAAACATACCCATGTGATTCATGCTCAGAGAGAGTGGGATTGATTGGATTTAGATTCTGATCAATCACTTCATCAACCAAAGGAGGATTGGGAGAAAGATTTTGATAACTAGATGGAAGACAAGCCTGATAAGTTGTAAGGTTTTCCAATGCTTTTGATGCTTCATCCATATAATGAAAAAGGTGAATAGGATGATTCCCTTCACATAACCTACAAGGAAATTTGACTTTACCCCTTCTCCCATGGACCTTAATATCACTAGATGAGGGTTTGTCATCAACATAATCTCTAGAAGCTGATGACAAAGGTTAATGTGAGCCTATAGATGATACTTCTAATATCTAGGGTATAATAGGATAATCTCTAAGAAGGTGGTCACCCTTACAAAGCATGCAAGGGAATTTAACTTTGCGAGGTTGATAAGAGGGTTCCTCCATACTAGTTTCATTCATAAGAATGGTTGTCCCCCTAATTAGTTGTCTTCTTCTTAATCTTCATTTTTTTCTTCTTCTTATCCACTTGGTTACTAACTTTGAGGTTTTAACCATATGAATAGGAAGAATATCGAATAGGTGAAGAAGGAAAATGGTCAATTTTAAAATCAGCTTGCGGTTTATATTGTTTAGGTGGAGGAGAATCTGGTTGAGGAGCAATTTGGAAATTTTGAACCATATTGGTTGAAAATAACCAAACTAGAAAACCAATGGTAAATATGGGAAGGGACAATGTTTCCATATAAGGAGCACCAATATTTCTAAAAGAAGGAATAGGACCAGGATTCCCATCATAGGGGTTTCCTTGACTGGTGGACTCAGGAGCTGTTTCCATTAGTATCAACCTAATATATAATAAGGATTTGTTCCATGGGGAGGATATTGTTTCGTGGTTAATTTATTAATTTTAAAAAATAACAAAACAAAATAAACAAATGGGTAACTAGGAAAAAACATTCACTAAGAAACCGTGAACTGCAATATACACATTAGCAAACCAAGTACTTAACGTACGTTCAAGATATCTCCCTGAATGTTGTGTTTGTTGTATCACGATATAAAACTCAGTCAACTTAGTTAACTATGGATGGATAGAAACCTAAGGGGACTTCGAAAATATACTTTCCGACATGTGGAAGTGTAGTCTGTAGTAGTGTTGTCTAATGCGTAACCATTCGGTGAGAGCATTCCCATATACTTATCATGCATGGGGCACAATCTGATATACCCGAAGGTAGGTGGAGAACAATCTTATACACTTATGTTTGTGGAATTCTATTTCACCCACAGGATACAACCGTGGTAAAAAACAACAACTCCTATGTTTAACGATGTTGGAACACATCTCTAGCCCACACCTCTAAATGTTGTGTTAATGTTACAAATACTCCTTAGGTTGATTCAATAAATTTTAATGTTTATCTTCAATTAAGTTTTAGTTTTGGGGCTCACCGCGAATTTCACTTGAATATCCTAAAATGTAATCTAGCATGAGGAAATGAAATCTTTTTCATTCAATTAAAATCTATCTAAGGAAGGGAAGCGATAAAGAGTATGAAACAAACAATGTGCAAAGTACAATTCCCTTTTAAATGAAACTATTCCAATGTTGATGCACACACAAAAACCTAAATTCTGATTCAAATAATTTTCCTTTCAAAACACTTAATTTTCAAAAATCAAGAAAACTAAGATGTAAAGTTTAATCAGTCATTCAAAAAAACTTTTCAGAATGATGACTAAAACATCAATCCTTCTAGCACTCAATGATAAAAAAAAATAGTTTTCAAATGACCTACTGATAAGAACAATCGAAAATATAAACAAATCCTTACCAAAGGAACTAAAAAACTAAAATAAAACCAAACAGAGTCTTTAAAAAGACCACAAGACACTCAAAGGCTCAAGGAAGAGGAGCTAGAGGAAGGATGATCATACAAGAAATCAAGAGAAAGGAAAATTTTTGCATGAACATGGGCCAATGCAGGTGTAGAGGAGGCACTAGCGCTATACAATGCAGGTACAAATAAGGCTCAACTAGGGTGAAATGCTATGTCTTAAGACCAAAGGGTGTGTTGGTTAAGGGATGCAAGGTTTTGACGCAAAGATTGCAATTGAGACTCAATGAAAGGTCTTCCTAGGTCTATTATTGACTGAAAATATAGTAAAGGTCTAAAAAATAGGTAAGGCAATACAATGGACAAAAAAACTAGCAAGGGAATACATCATCCCCTAGTATGGTTGCCAATTTTCTATATGGAATCTACAACTGTAGACAAAAGTATCTTCCCTAGACCTGGTGGATTGATCTAGAACAATAGAAATGCAAAGGGACTAATGTTTCCCTTAAAGTGAATAAATAACAGGATGAAGCCTACCTGAAATATGTCATATGCTTCACTCCTTCCTTGGCTTATATGCTCCAATCCTATCTCTAATTGCTATTATTAGAGCCTGCACAATCAGACAAAACAAGCCAACGATCTATGAGATCTATGTAGCATCATCTAATCACGCTATTCAATAGGTCAACATGGTATTGAATTACATGAAATCATAACATCATATATAGGAAAACAATGAACTCTTTGCATTAATAGAAATGGAGTGAGTTACAACCAAAAATAGGTGGTGATCTTGTAGAAGAACTTCTCCAAGTTGAATTTCCCTTTCCTTTCCACAAAGTGCACTTCTAGCCACCCTAATGCATGGAATGGTATGTCTCACATCAACAATATAAGGTTATAATCACTCTACAAAATTCAACCCATTTCTTATGGATGGCAGTAAATATATAGGTGAATGTTACAAAATATTTTGTCACACCTCCTTTTCACTTCTTATTCCATATCCTGAAGTGCCAAAATGTTGAGAAAAGTGAAGTGTATCCATCATGGCACACTCACAAAAACATCCATGAAGGACCAAAGGAAAACTGCCCCGAGTCAACTCTGAAGAAGTTTGACTGAGAGCCTAAGTTTCAGGACCAACGCTCTTTCCTCCACTACCTGCCCGTGTTGATGGCAAGTTGTAGTTCTTTGATCTAGCACTTCCAGCTTGGGTTTTGATATGAAAACCCATGTTTAACCTCTTCTGGTAGGTTTTCCAAAAATGGGGGAGAAGCTTTGTATGCTAGAAACTTCGACAAACAACGAGCTAGATGTTCTTGATTGCATATATGGTCGAGCTCTCCCATTATGAGCTCTCGATCCTACCTTTGAGACCCTTCCCCTTGAGATGTGAACCTTCCTCCCTCTTTTGTGGATCCCTAACTCCCTCTCCCTTCCTATAAATCAACTCCCTTCCATCCCCAAATGGTTGGTCATTGATTTCCTACCTTCCTATGCTGATATTATGCCTAAATGTTGCCCATCTAGCTTGGAGAAGGAGTGCTTGAAGAGTCCTAGCTTGGACTTGGACATCCACGAGAAGGAGCTATGGAACATTAAGAAAATGGTTCTATGCTTCCCTTTTTGATTCATTAATATATACATTTGATGTTCACTTTCCATAAATGTATAAATATTTATACATTTAGATTGATACTCCTTGACTATCAAGTAGTTTATGTTTGGTATGTACTATGTATTATTTTGCATTTTGTATTATCTTTTGAGCTCTCTTGAAGATACTCAGATGTAAAGAGCAAGCAAGGAGTGAGCCTGGAATATAGGAGATTGAAGCCATCACCAAAGGATTGAGCGATTAGCATCAAAGAGAGGTAGGTCTCTCCTTCTCTCTATATTTTCAAACATAAGCTGGGAAAGTGTGTATTAGTTTGTTAGTTTTGTTCCTAGACCCACTCATTGGGAAAGAGAGATCACCTTTGTCTGCAGAGGGGATTTAATTTCACAAAAAAATAGCGACTCTACTAGGGAAGCTATAACCTCTTCAATCTCTTTTCTTTATTTTTGCTTTTGATCACTTTGACTAGCCATTGAGTTCTTAGTTAGTTTGAGCCTATATAGTTCTAGACATTCACTAATTACTGCCTTATAATATTGACTCTAGATTTGTTTTTGAAATATTTTTTTATTTTTTCCCATATTCCTTGCTCAACACACTTTTTATCTGAATAGTCATGCTTCCAGTGCATTTTTTCTTGGAACAGTCACACTGATCTGCATTCCAACATGGATTTTCCTATTACAGTTGCACTAACCTCAAATTTTTGGAAGAAATTGGGGTTTCTTTGTCAAAATCCAGTGCGTCTTGGCCCCTGACGTATTTTTCTTGTCTTTTGTGATTGGATTTATTAGTGTTTTGTCTAGTCATATTTGTCAATTAGCAAGTTTTTGTCTCTTTTGATTTTCAAGTGCTTGGAGTGATATTGGATTGATTCTTGGGCTTTTTAGATCACTTGATTGTCACTTGTTGCTTGTGAGTGTCACTGAGATCTTGATTTGCTAGTTGATTAGATCTTGTTTTCTAAAGAAGTCATTCAAAACACTGTTTTGCATTGGTTTTAGCTTTTCTTTTACAAAGTTTCTTTTCGATTGAATTAGGTCATCTTGCATTCGGAAACCATGTTTGTTGTCTCTAAAGCATAGCTTACATTGTTTGATTTACAAGCTGAAGAGAGGGCATTGTTTATTTGTTAAAAATGGAAAATGTGAAAGTTATTTTCATTTCAGTGATTTTGAATTCGAAATGGTGTTTCTTTGATTGATACATTAGTTGTAGTATAGGCATTTGAATGAAATTTTCATTTTGTTTTCGCTGATGCTTTAGTTTCATTAGAGAATTAAAAAATCAAAGAAAAAAATCATTTATATGAGTGCATCTTACTAAAAGTAAATATCATTTTTCTTTCGAATTGTTGTAGTTAGGATTGTGAAAAGTGAAGATTGTTTTTTCTTTTTATCATTGCATTTGGAAAGACAAAGTGTAAGTTAGTGGAAGGCATGTTGTTTAATGCATTATTGATTGAAATTTTGTCCCTTAATTAGTGTAGATTTCATTGAAATGAAAAGTTTTCCTTTTCTCATGTAGTTACATCTTAGGCATTCACGTGACATTGTTTTGAGCACAAAATTGAAAAATAATTCAACAAAAACATTAGAACCTACTCAATCAACCTAAGGATAATTTGTAACTTAACACAAAAATTTATAGGTCTAGGCTAGATATGTGTTTCAGCATCCATAAACCCAGTAGCTGTTGTTATCTTCCATCATTCTATCCCAGGGGTGAAATCCTGTTCCATGTACGGAAGTATACAAGATCATTCTCCAGTACTCTCAGGTATATTGGAGGCACTACACATAATGCAAGTATATGGGAACACTCTCATCGAACGATTATGCATTAGACAACATTAACATGGAATTTTGGTCTCTGTATCATTGCGTATATATTGGCAGACCCCACTATGTTTCTATCCTTTAGCCATAGGTAACTAAGTCAACTGCTTTGAAGACGTGATACACCAAACACAAAATTTGGCTGCCATATGTTCAGTCCTTGGTTTCGACTAAGGTGTATATATCGGTTCATAGATACTTGGTAAATCCTCTTGTCTAGCTTACCATTTTTTTATTTTGTTTTGTTAATTTCTAAAACCAATTAATTGACCACAAAAAAACATCCTTCCTATGGAAATACTCCGTAGTAGATCTTAGGTTGATACCAATGGCAACATTTCCGAAGTATACCAACCAAGGAAACTCCCTTGACAGGAATCCTAGTCCTTTTCCTTCTTTTGGAAATGTTGGTGCTCCCTAGATGGTAACGTTGACCCTTCTTGGTTTTATCATTGGTTTTCCAATTTCGTTATTTTCGACCTCCATGATTCCGAGTGTCCAAACTGATTTTCAACCAAGTTCTCCTCCATTTTAACAACATCAACCTCATGTTGATCCTAAAGTTGACCCCTCACCTTCTTCACCTATTTCTTCACCCTGTTCTTTCTCTTCTCCTAGTGAAAGTATGGATTCTAGTAAATAGGAAGCTAAGAATAAGAAGAAGAGGACGAAGAAGAAGAAGTAAAATAAGTAAGGGGAAAACCAAACAACTATTGTTATTGATGCAACTAATGAAGAAAAATCTTCCAATCAACTCCAGAAAGTGAAACTCCCATGCATGCTATGTAAAGGTGACCCCTTCTTAGAAATTGTCTTGGTATTCTAAAGGTCTTAGAAGTGTGGTCCATAGGTTCACATCCACCTTTGTCATAAACCTCTGGAGTTCACGCTGGTGACAAACCTTTAACTAGTGACAGTAATATCCATGAGAAAAAGGGAAATGTCAAATTTCCTTGTAAGTTGTGTGAAGATAATCATCCCATTCACCTTTGTACTCTTATGGATGAAGCTTCCAAAGATTTGGAAAAACTTACAACTTCCCAGCCTCGTCTTCTGATTGGTTATTGAAATATTTCTCCTGATCCTCTATTAGTTGATATGGTGATTGATCAAAATTCATCTTTGGTCAACCCCGCTCTCTCTAAAAGTGAGTCTAGTGTGTCTATTCTCGACCAACCATTGGTTGAGAAAATGTTAGACCTAGCTCCACCTTCAGTTAACTACACCTTTCTAGTAGAGAGTGAACCTCATACCATTTAGGTTCTTCTTGTTTCTTTAGTTTCAAATGATATAGAGGGAAATACTCCCATTCCTGAGGTGCATGAGAGTAGTTCTTTTGTTCCTATAGCACAAGAGAGAAGCTCTCACATTCCTACAACACCCCCTTCGAGTTGTTTGGTCACTTCTTTTGATTGGACTCGACTAGAAGAATATCATTTTTTGTCTTATGTGCCTTTCCAGATTGCAATATGAGCTTACAATATGGTCATACCTAGTAGAATAATAGACAAGAGGGCATATGTTAGTATTTTTTCCTCAACTGCTCGGAAAGATTTAGGTTCTCTCCAGCTTGTCCCCATGACGCAGAATCTGTTAGCTTTTAACAGAGGAACCAGTCAACTGTTAGGGATCCTTCCTATGTTTCCTATTACTTAGGGAGGAAATGTTGTCTATATAGACATGATGGTTGTCCAAGGCCCGTTGGATTTTAATCTACTCCTTAGCTGTGACTATGTTTATGTCATGGGAGCTCTTGTCTCTTCTCTCATTCGAGTGATGTGTTTCCCGCATGAAGGAAGCACTGTGATCATTAATCAACTTGCATTCATTGGTCCTAAATCAACTCCTAATCAACCATAATCCCTAAATGGTTCTTATGTGCAAGCAATATCAACTCCACCATAGGTTAATTACGTGGCTACCTATTCCATGCCCACATCTACTAATGATCTAGTAGGTAATGCAGTATTCCATGTACTGGGGGCATTGGAGCCCAACTTTTCCATTAGATCCCTAGACATTTATCCCTTCGATAGTGACGTTCTCCCATCTGATGAGAACCTCTTGGAAGACATGGCCCTTTTGATCTGTGATCAAAGGTGTTGGAGAAGATTTCCTTGTCTTGTGTCAAGCTCATTAAAATATGAAACAAGGGCTATGAGGATTTTTATTTTACTATGTCAATCTCATTAAAAAATGAAATAAGTTCCCATGAGAAGAGTTATTTTACTTGTTTCAATCTTGTTAACAAATAAAAGAAGCCATAATGAGCATGGTTCTTTTATTGTGTCAAGATCAATAAAAAATTAATCAAATCCCCTTCTAATTAGAGTCTTTGATTAGATCTCGTAAAATCCCAATCAAGTCTTTCACTAGATCTCATAAATGAACCTTAATTCCATCCACCTATTAGTAACCAATAGTCTACCTAGGTGAATGAAATGAAGCTTGGGGGGCCTGTACCTCAATTTTAGTCATTAAGCTACAGGCATGAAAACTTATCTCAAGCATAGTTTATCTTTGTTTCAAGCTTGTGTAAAATTGAAACCTAACACAAGCATAGTTTGTTTTTGTTTCAATTTTGTGTAAAAATGAAACCATCCCTACTTTACCTCTCGTGATTCCCATCTTTATCATCCTGTTTTTCCGTATGGGCCTTGGTTTTTTCATTCCATCATAACCATCTCTTTGGCCAGTCATATTCTTTCACTTGGTTGTTTTACCCTTTCCTGAAGAACATCTATGACGAGTGGTATTATTACCTAGCTGCTTGACCTTTACATGTTTTGAGTAGTTCCAGCATGACTAGAACTAGTTTATATCCTTGTATACCACTCATTCTTCTAGGTGGAGTCATCTTTCATCTCTTCTTTTACTCTTGGAATATGAAAATATTGCCGAGAACTTGTCTTTTTGAACTTGTAAAAGAAATGAAAATACGCCTACTTAGTATAAGTTTAACTCTTTTCCGAACTGAGATAGACTATTGTACAAAAAATGAATATCTTAGTTGAACATGGCTAATAGGCTCTTTTAAGTATTATTTTCTACCTTTCGGGTTCAAGAGATGATTTACAAAAAGGGACATTTGGAGTTTTCTTTTTTGCCTCTTTTTCAAACTCTCTAAACATGAAAAATATTTAAAGTTACCCCTCCATCAGACTCGTAAAACTTAAGTGATGTAGGAATTATGACCATGACGAGACCGAGCTACTCCTTCCTAGGGCTCGGTAAACTTACTAGGATGGATTTAACTGAAGGATGAAATTATATGACAAGCATATGGTATCCTCTTCAAGCTTGTGTAGAAATAAAGAGGTACTCTTTAGAAATAGAGGGTGAAAAGATGAAAGTGAACATCTCTTGTATTTTGTGTAAAGGTAGCATGTCGCTCTTGAACATGACACTTATTGTTTCTTGTGTCAGGTTTGGGATATTCTCACTTAGTCACTTTCCTTCTAAGTCTTGGGAAATAGATTTTTCCTCTCATATTATTATAATTCTTTATCATCATGACCTTTGATTCTATGTTGATTCAAATGCTACTAAAATCCAGAGTCGTGTCGCTGATATGTTCACAACAATTCCTATCTGCGGTCTTTTACTACTTATACATTGTCTGAATTTTTTGCAACAATTCTGAATCACTCCTATCATTTTGAGATATCCTATGTTTTGTGTCGATCATGTGTGAAACATTATGGGCCTCCTTTGATGAATAACTTCCTGTCGACTTCAGCTCATTATCTAGGAATATGATTTAGAAACCCTCTTTCAATACCTTAGACCTTGCATGCCTTAATGGCAAGTTCTTCGTGTTTGATGATGGGCTTACATCATTGGCCTTTGATCAAATAATTTTGCAAGTGTTTGACTTCAGCTCACCTATTCATACTTGTATATTGTGTTGGTGTACCTTGAGAGCCATTGTCATTATTGATGGTTTCCCTTGTGCCTATTAATGATTCAAATCATTGACCAGTAATCAGGTGGTTTCTACCATTTTCGACTTCAACACGCCTATTCACATGGATAGATTCGTACATTGGTCGAGATAGAGATGAAGACTCTGTATCTCATCTGATAAAATCTAGGCTACAAGGAGTTATTAAGTATTCATGTTTGTATACATGGTCCTTTTCATATAGATCACTACATCTATGACATGGATCCATACATATGATCCTTTCTAGTCAGATGGATGTGTCCATGCCATGGTTCCATACACATGATCCTTACTAGTCCATGTCCTGGATTCATGTGTTGTTATATGCCTATTCAGATATTTATAGTTAGGAATATTTGTATCATATATGTCATATATGTACATTGTATCATGCTTGATTTTTAGGCCTCCTAATGATGTTTTTTCTAGTCCTTTCCTTGACCTGTAAATAATTTCAGCCATCACTCCTTGTTCTGCATTCATGCTTTAGGGGGCATCTATTACACATTATTTTATCACACCTCCTCTTCACTTCTTGTTCCATATTCCTAAGTGCCAAAATGTTGACAACTATGAAGTATATCGATCATGACACATAGATAAAAACATCCCTGAATAACCAAAGGAAAACCACCCTAAGTCAATTCTGAAGAAGGTTGACTGATACCCTAAGTTTCAAGACCGATGCTCATTGCTCCAATACCTACCAGTGCTGATGGCAAGTTGTAGTTCTTTGACCTAGCAATTCTAGCACATGTTTTGATATGAAAACCTGCGTTGAACCTCTAATGGTAGGTTTTCCCAAAATGGGGGAGAATATTTGTATGCTAGAAACTTCGAGAAACAATGAGATGTATGTTGTTGGTTGTAGATATAGTCGAACTCTCCCATTGGGAGCTCTGGATCCTACTTTTAAGGGCCTTACCCTTGATATGTGGACCTTCCTCCCTCTTTTGTGGATCCCTAACTCCCTCTCCCTTCCTATAAATAAACACCCTTCCATCCCCAAGCGGTTTGTCATCGACTACCTCCATTCCTATGTTGAGAATATGCCTAAATGCCACCCATCTAACTTTGAGGAGGAGTGCTTGAAGAGTCTTGGCTTGGACTTAGGAATCCACCAAAAGAAGGTCTCAAACATCAAGGAAATGGTCGTATTCTTCCCTTTTTGATTCATTAATATATACATATGATGTTCACTTTCCATAAATGTCTAAATATTTATGCATTTAGCTTTATACTCATTGATCTATCAAGTAGTTTATGATTGATATGTACTATGTACAATCTTGTATTTTTTTATTGTCTTTTGATCTCTCTTGCAGGTGCTCAGTAAAGAAAAAGCAAGGAGCGAGCCTCAAAGCTAAGATATTGAAGCCATCACCAAAGGATTCAACGATTAGAATTAGAGCAAAGGAGGTCTCTCCTTCCCTCTGTATTTTTAAACATAAGCTAGGAAAGTGTGTATTAGTTTGTTCATTTTTTTGCTAGACCCACTCATTGGGCTACAGAGAACACCTCTGTCCACAAAGGGTATTTATCTTCACTACAGTGAAGCAGGTAGTTCATGAATTCTTATCCTTTTACCAATTTGGGTTTGAGATCCAATCTTTATGGGAGGATGAGCTCAAGGGATAAGGGATGAAAATTCCAAGGTAGGATAAGATACGATTTGAGAATTTTATCCAAGATAAATAGTTACAAGAGATCCTGGAAGATTCTGGAAGAGGAAGCTTCTGGATTATTTTTTTTTTCTCAATTTCTAGAATCAATGCATCCACAACATAGGACAACTTGCAGGTGATTAATGTAGGTGTATAGTAGGGAAACCTGATAGGCAATGCTAGCCAATGAGGGGCCAGGGTGCTTGGTCCTAAAAATGACTGAAATAAAGTAGTTTCATGTAGAAACTTAGGGATATGAGAGAGGCATACTTAGGGCTTTCTGTAGGGAAGATGAAAAAGTGTTCAAAGGATGTCAATGATCATATTTGAAGTCCTATTGACTAGATGTGACAAAATAACCTGTAACGTTGTGGAATTGACATTTTATGGTTGTATATTTGAAGAAATGGTGTACATAATCCATGTATTCTTTGCATATTGGTTTTTGCCTACAAAAGAGCCCACAATTAAATTAAGTGGGAATAAAACATAAACACAAATGCAATTTAAGAAAGTGAGAAAAAAAATCATGAGACACAGAGAAGATAATGAAGAAAGTAAAACTCAAGATAATGGGAAACAAATCCTCTTTATTAGCTATTATAGGTGTTAGAATATCTAAAAGGCAGAAATATTTTCTTATCTTGATAAGTACCTATGATTTCTTCGCATTATTATTAATGTATTTTATGTCTTCTTTTATCTTCTTATCATCAAGAAAGTACCAAAACAAAAATGCACAAATATAAAAACAATAAGGACACAAGATGTAGGATCTCAGCGAAGGAAAAATCCCTCTTCTAGGGGAAAACCCACAAATTCTCTTCTCTTCCTTTAGAACCAAATTGAATGAGACAACTAAGATCATTTGACTAAGACAAAGACTTCCTCCAATCCACCAAGTCAACCTCCCAATAAATTTTAATCAAGTTCTCCACAAGTCAATACAAGTCAATCCTTCTAAGACAAGTCAACAAGTATCTCTACCCTTACTACAATTTCTGAAACTCGGCCTTTGGAATTTCAGACCTACAACACTTTGGACCTGTAACACATCAGACCTGTAGTAACCCTAATTTGCTTTCACGGGTGATAGAAATAGCAATTTTTTTTTTTTATTTCTTTCTTGATAATGGATCCTTCCTTTCTCACTAGGGTTTTTCTCCTCTTTTCTTCAACCTCATACTTCTCCTCCCTTCACAAAATTGTATATCGAATTCCATCCATTTATTAATTCAAAATAGGTTGAGTGCACTTCTATATATGGTATCTTCAAGGTGGTTGAATCCCTTCACGAGGCCAACTTTTCTTCTCTTGAGATTGACTTAGTGGAGGAGACACAAAATACATTTTTGACTCACTAACAAATTTCTTTCTTGACATATACTCAACTACAAATTTTTTACTCATATATGACATAAACCCTAGAAGCATTCAATGGATGATTTGACCTAGAAAAATAAATGAAGCATGAAACCCATGGTTATAAATAATTTTATTTTTCTTCCTTTTGACAAATACATAAAGATTACATAATGTCATGATCTAGAAACAATTATGAAGACTGATACTAGTTACATTTCTCAATAGTAGAAAGATACAATGTTGATTTCAAAGACACATAAGGGATTTTTGGTGAGAAATAGTGCTCCTAAAATCTCCAAAAGAAAGTTCCCTTCTTCAATCCAATGCAAGAAACTCTTTTCTCAAAGAAAGAAAAACAAGATCCTCTAATGGTGAATTTTCTTAATGAAAGATGATGTTGATTGCACTAGAAATTTTGGCAGCATAAGCTTTCTTTAACTTCTTCCTCTTGGCTCCAATTCATGTGATATTTGTAGGTTTTAACCCTGTACAAAAATTACCTACAAATAAATTGTTAAAACAAAAAAATATGTAATGGTGAGAACATAAAATATACACATATATTTTCTTTTGGAACCCAAACCAGGAAAAACAAATTGATTTTCATTATATCCCTTTCAATGTTACAATACATTATATACATGCTAAAATATTCATAAACCCTAATCCATTAACCCTAGATTAGAACATAATTGTAGTTCCCTTGACCAAATCTACAAAATACCATGGGAAAAAAACCATCATGCATAAAACCATGAGTGAAAACCATGTAGAAGACCATGGGTGGGTCCACACACCGTCTTTGGGTCTACCCTCCATCCTTGGTTCTTCCCAACTATTATTGGTCTCACTAAAAACATTCCCTACGACGCCCCCTGCTACACCCAACACAACATAACAACTCCTGAAGCTAGTTGTGGAAAGAATATAACACATTCCGAAAACCATCCCACTTGTTGTTTTCTTTCCATAGAGGGGGCCAGAGGAGTGCACAATTCATTGGTCTCAAGCTGCAAATCCCATTTCTTATTCACACTAATAAAACTTCTATGTGCTCACAAAAGTTTTCAGTGCATTTGCAACATTCATCAAAGTGTCCACTTTTACAAATTATCAATCCAAACTCCCCAAATAAACACTAGTGATCCCATAACCATCTTGCAGGTATCTTTATTCAACATTATTTTCACACTTGCATCATCCATCATGATTACATAAATTAAATTTCTGGCCAATGCAGGAATGTGCAAAACACTAGGAAATGTTGTAATCCTTCCATCCTGTAACTTCAGTTTGAATTTTTTGTGTCTTATGATACTTGTATTTCTGCATCCTCTAGGAAGACATCACCACCATCATATTTATTGTACTCATAGAAGCACTCCCGATGGGGAGTGAAGTGAAAGGATGCACCTGAGTCAATCAACCATGCCTCATGATCTATGTGTGTACTTGAAGAAGAATCCAAGTACACATCCCCACCTTTATTTGAGGCGGTTTTTTCCTTTGCATAAGGAGCATCATAGTATCCCTTTCCTTTCTCAAGAGTTTTAGATATAAAATCCTTTTTTTAGTACCCTTCTTTTCCACGTTTCCATCATACATTTATAGGTTTTCGTGGAGATTTATATCTCCTTCTAGATATAGATATCCCACTTGAGGACTTATTTCTATTTATGTTCTTGGAATCTCCTCTTATAGACAAGGCATCTCCATCTTGTCTCTCCATATTTTTTTATCTCATCTCATTCGACAACAAGGATGAGATTGTTTCATCAAAGTTCAAGGTAGTTGTATTACTACATATAGAAATAACCAAACTATCCCACAAGTCTGGTAGAGAACACAATATACTGATGCACTTATCTGCATCTAAAATTTTAATATCAACATATAAAAAATAACTTACCACTGTATTGAAGGCATTTATATACTCTATCTCTGAGTCTCCATCCTTCATCCTCAAGTTATACAACTTTTTCCACAGGAAAAATTTCTTCCCCAAAGACTTAGATTGATACAAATTCCTTAATTTTTTCTACGAATATTTTTTCATATCTTCCCTTGATACATTCAACAATACTTAATCTAAAATACACAATCATATCCTACTCTTTACCTTCCGATCTAACTTTTCCCAGCCTTCTGCTATTTTTTTGTTGGTGCCATATCTAGATCTATAGCAATCCATTTATATGTATCCACCAACAAATCCACCATCTTGAGCTTTCACAGCTCAAAACGTTGTCCATTGAATTTCTTTATCTCTATATTTCCACTATTTACCATCTCCTTTCATCGCAACAATCGATCCCATAGATATCCCACTATAATAGGATTTGCCACATGCCTAAGCAACGAACCCCTGAGCCACAAAGTTGTCCCTTTGAAGCTAAAACAAATTTGATACTAGATGTAGGTTTGAACCCTATATATAAATTTTATACAAACACATTCTTGAATAAAAAGCATATATAATGGCGAGAACATAAAATATACATAGATATTTTCTCCTAGAACATAAAATGGGAAAACCAAATTGACTTTTCATTATATTCATTTCAATGTTACAATACATTATATACGTTCTAAAGCATTCATAAAACCCAATCCATTAAGCCCGGCTTAGAACATAATCATAGTTTACTTGACCGAATCTACAAAATACCATGGGAAAAATTTTCATGCCCAAAACCATGCCCAAAAACCATGCATAAAACCATGGGTGGGTTTTCCCACCACCCTTGGCTCCACCCAACTATTATTGGGTTCAGATAAAAAAAATAATCCCAAGGCACTGCCCTAGACCTTGTGTAGGGGACTATTTCCCCCCTGCAGACCCCCCAGCCAGGGGGCTATCGCTGTCCTTGCAACCACCCCACTACACCTAGTGTAGCATAACAAAACTAGATACTAGTCTTGGAAAGAATATAACACATGCCCATAATATCTATAGTCACAAGATTACGCGACTCCCCTTAGCCCATTAGTGAAACTAAGATAGGCAGGAGATAAGGGGAATACTTTTGGGGACTTCTTAATTCCCATTCAAGATTGTAATGGCTTGAAAAAGGGTTGTCAAATATTGTGATGTTAAAAAAAGCTAGCTCATTCAAAGTGATGTGGTCCACAGGTTTCTGAGTTGTCACTTTGGTTGATTGACGTGGCTATGAAAGAAACATGTGTGGGGATCTGTGCAAAAATAATTTGGTGTGCTTACATGATTTGATTTGCTAAATGAACCTTTAGGAACCTTTTTTTTTGTTTCATGGTAATTCCATTATTAATTGGCACTCCTATACATGATGTTTTCTAACAGTGAGCATAACCTGACTTATACAAATTTTGGTTGTACATTTTTTTCATGAAAATAATATTCCATCCTTTTTCTTTACCAACAGTGCTATGTATGCCCAAGGAAATACGATAGGTCTTATGTAACCTTTATATAGCATTTGTTTTATTTATATTTTTAATTTTGCCAGTTCTAGCATACTCATGCAATATGGGGATTTAGAAACTAGTACGAAACTAAGAATCAATTTAAAGGAGAAATCAATTTCCCTCTTGGCCGGCAATATCAACAATTCCTCTAGAAACACATCCATGTTGTTGGTGCACTAAGATGTCGTTTTATAGGAAATCTTAATTACTACATTAATAATCAACCCAGGGCAAGTCTTTTTACTTCAAGAGTGTCATCACTATATATGCAATGAATTCATAGGTTAACTAACAATGAAAGAAATTGGAATCATTGCAATTGCTAATGAATACCTCTTTTAAATCAAATCCAAACCACCATGAAATAAATAACTCTAAGAGAGATTCATAACAAACTTTTCAATTGTACTTAATCTATTCTAAAAGCAAATAAATATGATTGCAACTAGAAAGAATCACACTTGGCAATCTTAACTAGAATTGAAACTAACTCGCTTAATCATGAAATAGAACTAAAACAATTGAACAACAAATAGTAATTGAACAACAAATGATAATTGAACAACAAATGATAAATGAACAACAAGTAATAAGTGAGCAAGAGGCAATCATTTCTATCTTTGAAATCTATCATAACATTACTTGGAATGAAAAATGATCTAGTGTTAGAACTTACATAACCAATTCAATCAAGAGCGTCACACGTATCTAACGTAAAACTAAATATGAATCTTGAATAAACAACAAATGAAAATCAGAATTGTCAATCCTCTCAGAAATTAAATGATATTAACTTAAGAAGAACAAACAGTAAAGAATAAACATAAAAGATTATAACATAGGCGAAGCAACAGATCTTCTCTTGACTAGGCCCAAAGTCTCCAAAAGTCCCTACTATTAGATACTCAAAAGATGATTATAAATTAAATGCACTCTATTTCATTAAAATGAGTAACAGAGTTACAACATCACCAAGATGAAAGTATTATATGTCAAAAACAATAGTTACAAATTGTGTATTTCTAAACTAGCTGCGCAGTTTTCCTTTAGGCCTTATATATAACATTTAGAAAAGTAAATAGATAAAAATGAATCATCAGGACCAGGGGATCCTAAGGATTTCACAATACTCGATTTGATTATGTCATATAATAGCATCGGTATGTCAGTCTTCCATTGTCTCCCTTCACCTCAGTCATTGTCTTTTTCCTTTACGGGCTGTTGTTGTTATGTCGATTGAACAACCATCGTCGAATCTATGTCTTCTGCACATAAAGATAGTAAAGTCATTTTTTTCATGCTTAGATTCGTCTAATTTGTTACTGATTACTTTTACCCAACTTCAATTGTTTTTCCTTTACTTTTATCCATAAAACGAAGATAGACATGTGAAGGCAAATGCTCAATAAAGCTATTTACATGGAGAAAACATACCTTTTTCGCATCCCAACATACTCCCCAACTTACCTTATTGCATGTCCTCATGAAATTAAATGGTTTAGGTGCAGTTGAGTTAGGGAATAGGCAAGATATACCTCTTCCTTATAAACTCTAAAGCCATTTTTCTTCTTAAGCACAATGAAATCCTGGTTCACTTCTTGATTTGTCAGGTTATAATCACATCAGTAACTATTTGGGGGATACCATATGATTGGGCTCCTATATCGACACACTATCCACTCAAGCCCCATGGTTAAGACCATGTTACTATATTTATTGAAGTAAGAGGAGGCAACTTTAAAGTTCTGGTATCCTAATGGTTCTTTGTTCCTAATAGTATTGTTGGAGACTTCCCACCTTTGTCTGGCTGCAGACAAGGCTCTTTCCATGATCTTCTAGAATTACTCCCTCCCAGCTTGTCAAATGTTTGTGTGGAATGACCCTAATTGGCCCACAACACCAACTCGCTTCATAAATTGCTTGTGCCTGATAGAGAGATGCAGGGGTTTTCTAGGTTCCCCCTAACCCATAGGTCGATGCCATATTCTCATTTTCTAAAAGTATTACAGGACTTCACCCATTTGATCTGGTTAACAACAAAGGAAAGAAAGCTTGGAATTGGACATTTCCTATAAATGGGTCAGGGTTGCTATCTTTGTCATCTTATAAAAATAAATTATGCATGTAAAGTTCACACAAGAGGTGTTGTACCAGCTCATTCTGCTCTCTGAAGCACTTGACAAAGTCTCGGGTGGTCTTGATTTCCACAGACTTGCTAGCCTTAACAGCTTTGATTTTCAGCAGGAGGTACCTTTCTAGGAGGAATAATGCATAGTTTGTAGCAGGAGATTGGCATGATAAGGTGTCTGAATAAAGAGAGCAACCAATCTACAGTTTCTCTTTAGCCTTCTGTAAATTCACCTGTGCGTTTCCAACCCTTTTCTGCTCAACCTTATATTGAGCAAAGGTTTCATCCTTAGTGGTTGTGAGTGCCTCAAATTTCTTCCTTAATTCTTAATGTACACGTAGGGGCACTACTTCCTTTTTGTTTTGGTTTAATTCCTATTGGACCTTAGTTAGTTCACCCTACAATTTTCTAATGACTTATTCCCTTACTAGGGGAATGTATGCAGGTGTCTCGTCTATTTGGGCCTCATTATCCTATGTTTTCATAGGCTTAGTCTGAACAATAGCCTCGTCTGCTTCTTGAATCACGCAATAATCAACTGGGATGCTTTCCTCAACATCAGTCTGAATGAAAGCGTTCACAGTAGGGAAGTCCATTTGTGTCTCTTGTGGGCAAACACAAGGGTCTTCAGTCTGCATTTCATTGTCTTCTACAAGACATGGCTCTATCCGAGTTTCCTTTGAATAAACCAAAAGAATCTCAGTATTGGTTGCAACATCTTTTCCAAAACAATGTTTTGTCTGTCCCTATGGTCTACATTTCCACTTTCAATTTTGACTCTGCCTGCTTCTTTTAACCACTATCTTAGTTGCCCAATTATTTTCTTTTGTTTCCTATACGTTTTAAGAATTTTTCTCAGCCCATCCTTGTAGGTTTTCTTTGTTGTGAGACTTCCGATCGGCAATGGTGCAACTACATTTTACTCAAGTACATGCTCAAGTGGAATTGTGTCGGCACTAGGGAGGGGTTCAATTGGAATCATATCTCTCATTGGAGCTTCACCTTCTAGTTATTTTTCATCATGGATTTCTCTCTCAGGAGACCCCAATGGAATGGTGTCTCTTGAGCAATTATCGTTCTTACGGCTCTCTTCTAGATGGGCCTCATCCTTAGGTGACTTCATAAAACTAGCATTTCCTAGTTGATTTTCATCTCCTAGGGCTTCATCTGTAGGATTTTCTTCAGTTGGGGGGTCCAATGGTCCAGTAGCGGCTGATTGATTTTCTTCTCTAATGGTTTCTTCTTCATGCACTTTTGCTTCCAGGGGTTTTTCCATAGAAAGGACTAGTCCCCTTTGTTCTTCCAAAGACTCAGTAAACAATAGGGTTTAATCATAACCAGGGCTGCTAGCAGAGGCAGACTAGTTGGGGGCACAATTCTATCCTTCAACACTCTTATATTGTTCTCTTCCCTCAACAAATATCCCCATGTTTTCTAGTACCATGGCCACCTCTTCCTCATAGTCTTGCAAGGAATCATTTTGCAGACTTGGAGGTGGTGTGTGAGATGGCCTGGCCTCACTTGCTTGAATTGGGGTCTATTGCTACGACTTCACCTGCATATAGCGCCTTCGTTTTGCTAGGTTCAAGGGCACATAGGAATTCTTCCTTTTCAACGTCCTTCTCTGACCTAGGGTTCTTAGACCTTGTTGTTCTGTTACTAGGTTTTCTATAGGTGGAGCCAAAGTAGGATTTACAATATTGTCGCAGGTTAGCTGCTGTTGGGCCAATCCATGCATGATAATCAATTTGATCAACCCATGATGACTGATGACTGTGTGTGAGTCCTTTGCTTTTATAACTCGGCGAACAACATCATGCAATAGGGAATTCAAATAAAATGGAAAATTGACTGAAATTTTGTGTTTTAAGATGGCTAACAATTTGAGTTGGTGGGGCTTTACCACATCCTGTCGACTGTCACATGTGATGTACCTCTACACAATGACTGTCAATTCTTGCCATGGATGACTTAACGCTGGAGGGTGAATCCATTTCGTTGTTCGTACCAATTGCTCGCTTGGGTCTTGAAATACTATGACCACATTGTATAGAAGGACATGTTTGTCTATCCATTTTGTTCCCTTAACTGGAAGCCCAGTGACTTTGTCTATGACTACTTCAGAGATCGTTATGTTCTTGCCTCTTACTGTGGTGTTGCCATTTTGAAAATTCTATAGAAATTCAATTATCATCTCTTCGTGAAATCCCTGCAATTTATTCAAATATTGTAGCCAGCCAGCAAGCTTGAGAATTGCATGAGCCTAGTACGATACCATGAGCATTGTGGGTTCATTTTGAATGGCTCTACCTCCCATGGCTGTTGTTTTCATGTAACTAGTTAACTTGCATGCACTTCTCTTTCACTTTTGCAGTTTATAACAACAACAGAGAACATTAAAGTAGTTAACAGGGAAATGGCATTGTTTTGGGAATTAATATCATATATAGTCAAGTCATTTGTCTCACCAACAATATTTGACGTAGGCTCATAATCAATCCGTATGTGATCCATAATGGTTGTCATCCTTCTTCCAATTAGAAATACTTTGATAATAATTACACATACACAATCATCATGTCATCCTTAAATCGGAAATCAATTCAATAATGATCACACAGTTATCCATAAACTATCACACATGCTATTCATACACAGACCATCCCCCCTCTAATGGGAAAAGGGCATCCACATCAGCCAAGAATGGGAAAAATAGGAGAAAGCGTCGGTAATACATAAATGCCATGCAACCAATGAATAAAAAGTGGCACAATATGCGACAAGGAAATTAAAGCAATACACATCATTGGATTTGAAATGGCCATAAACTAAAATAGAGATTTAAATCATTATGTCAAAATATTCTTACCTTAAGTGGTATTAGTAACAAATGCATGATTGGCAGTAAGTATTAATGATTGTCATTAAAGTGATTGGATAGATATGATATAATGAATATAAAATATAAGTTACCATGCATGTTGGATTTTTAGGAATATTTTTCAAATGGGAAATTTCCTTTAGAAACGAATCCATAGGTGGTAATAGAATAGAGTTCATTTGGCAGTGTCACATAGTACTCCAATACCACAAGTAGAGCCACTGCTGCCAACAGGAATTCATAGCCTTGACAGTGTTTCTTTTTAACCCCACAAATAAGCGAGAGTCCTCCTTTTAGTATGTGGATTATTCTTTCTTTTCTTGCCATAAAGAAACCAATATGCTCGCATGGTGACTAGATAATCATAGTTCCATTCACCAGGATATAACAAAGTGATTAGGCTAGTTCATGATGAGACTCCTTGTCCCTCTAAGAGTTTTAATTATCAAGAAGGTCATTACCTTGGTTTCGTGGCCAAAATGGAATGTCACCCATTACATCCTTATGATCTTTGTAGGCTAGCTTGTGACGAGACCCCCTATCCTCTTTAAGACAATATCTGTTGCATTTTCATATTTCTCTATTTTCATATTTTCATATTTTGATGTTTTTATTGTAAAAAAGGGAGGCTCATTTACTCCTTGAGAGTCAGGGATGGTGTAACAAGTAGAAAAAATGCCAATGAAAGTTTATACACACACATATCATCATATCAAAGGGATTTATCCATTCAAAAGTATGAAAGATAAACCAACATGGTATTAAAATAATAAATCATTTTATGATATATCCAAAGAAAAGATATTCAGCGAGTCATTATAAAGATGTACCATGTCAGCTTTTGAATAAAGATGACCGTCAAAACATTTCATAGGGCATAATGATATTAACCTTACTGTTTTTCTTTATCTTAGGCACAAAACCAACCAGATGATTTTTATTCAAAACATAAAAGAGAAATAAAAATGGATAAAAGAGTGACTGATGATGAAACAACAAAGAGAAATCATAGTTGTTTATTCTACTGATTACACACAAAAGGAAAAATTAGGGCTTATTCAATTGATTGAACATCATTCAGTCAAAAAAATGTTGTTTAATTGATTGAACAAGAACACAAAAATGCAAAAAGGGTTGTTCAATTGATTGAACAACAATCGTTCAATCGATTGAACAACAAAATCGTAGAAGTGTTAAAGTGTTGTTCAATTGGTTTAAAAACAATCATTCAATCATATGAATAGCGAAATAGAAAAGAGAAAGACACAAAAGTGATGTTCATTTGATTTAACATCAACACAAAAACACAAAAAGGGTTGTTCAATTGATTTAACAACAATCGTTTAATCTATTGAACAACAAAATTATAGAAGTGGTAAAGTGTTGTTCAATTGATTGAACAACAATTTTTCAATCAATTGAACATCAAAATCGAAAAAAACGCAAAAGTGTTGTTCAATTGATTGAACAACAAAATTGAAAAAGGAAAAAATTCAAAAGTGTTGTTCAATTGATTGAACGGTAATCGTTCAATTGATTGAAAAAAAAACAAAAAAGGAAAAATGTGTTGTTCAATTGATTGAACATCAATCGTTCAATCAATTGAACAACAAGAAAAAAAAATTGTAAAACGCAAAAAGTGTTGTTAGATTGTTTGAATAACAATCGTTCAATCGATTGAACAACAAAAATCGTAAAATGCAAAAAGTGTTGTTCACTTGATTGAACAGCAATCTTTCAACCGATTGAATAGCAAAACACACAATGTTGTTCAATTGATTGAACAACAAAATCAAAAAATGAAAAAAGTGTTGTTCAATTGATTGAACAACAATCGTTCAATCGATTGAATAGAAAAACACAGAAAGTGTTTTTCAATTGATTGAATAGCAATCATTCAATCGATTGAAAATAAACTCACACACAAAAATAAGCATTGTTCAATTGATTGAATAATGATTGTTCAATCAATTGAACAACAATACACATGCAAAAATAAGTGTTGTTCAATTGATTGAACAACAATCATTCATTCGATTGAACAACAATATAAACAGAAAAATAAGTGTTCAATTGATTGAAAAACAACACACACACACAAATAAATGTTGTTCAATTGATTGAACAACAATCGTTTAATCATTTGAACAACAACATAAACACAAACATAAGTGTTGTTCAATTGATTGAACAACAATCATTCAATCGATTGAACAACACTTATCAAACAGCTAAAATAAGAAAAATCCTCATATTTACATGATGATGCCTAATTGAATTGCAATCAATTGGAAAAATGAATGTATACATTATTTACAGTTAAAGAAAATCATAATTTTACGAAAGAAAAGTTGTTGTGTCATCACTGCCTACAACTAGAATTTGCATGGTGGGGTCCTTGCATACTTATTGAAAAAGAGACTGCTTGGTGCATGGTTTGTGATAGAGATGCACCTGATGCCCATTGACCTTGAAAGAATAGCCAGACCTGTTAATGGTAGTCAAAGTGAGAGTACCATTGTTATGTACTTCTTGAATTTCATAAGGGCTGAGCCATCTTGTTTGTAACCTGCCTGGAAAGTCTTGGAATCTGGAGTCTTAGAGGAGTGCCCAATCTCGTTCTTGAAACATATTATTTTTTATAAGGCCGTCATGCCACTTTGCTCTTTGCTGCTAGATAATTGCACTCCTTTGTAGAGGAAGTAGTCTAGCCTCATCTAGTTCGTTGATTTGTTGAATTCCTTTGGTTTGGGCTTTTGTTAAATCCAATCCCACTTCCTGAGCCATTCTTAGAGTCTTTATTTCGAATTCAATAGGAAAAATAGGTTCTTTTCCAATAGTGAGTTGGTATGGAGAGTATCCAATATTATTCCTCCAAGTTGTGCAATAGGCCCACAAGGCCTCTGGTAATCTAGCAACCCAATCTCGTCAATGTGTTGAGACTGTCTTGGTCAAAATTGCTTCAATGACCTTATTGGTGCTTTCAACCTGCTTGTTCGCTAGTGGGTGATACAAGAAGTGATTCTATATGTAATGTGATGGTTTTTGAGAATGGCAGTGATCTTCTGTCATACGAATTTCCCTCCCCCATTTGTTATCACTTCCCATGGTAAACCATACTACACAAATATCTCAAAAAGGAAGTTAATCACAACTTCCTTTGTAGCTCTTGGCAAATCTATTGTTTCCACCCATTTTGTCACATAATCTGTGGCAACTAGTATGTAGGAATTTTGATTTGATGATAGATGGAACGGGCCAACAAATTCCAATTCCCATCTTTCAAAGGGTTCTATGACCAGTTGGGCCTACAGTGGCATTTCATCAAATTGGATAGGCCGACCCATCCTTTGGTAGCTATCACAAGCTTGGGCATATTTCTTAGCATGTTTAAAAACAGTGGGTCAATAATAGCCCATCTGTAGTACCTTATGCCCTGTTCTTCGATCTGCGAAGTGTCCCCCATAAGGCTCGTCATGGTAAGCCTTCAGGATGTCATAAATCTCATCCTTGCGAATGCATCTGTGTATAGACATATCAGACCCCCTGTGAAGGAGATATCTACCAATCCAAGAGAATCGAGCACCATGATGGGCAATCTATTTCCTTTCCTTTGTTGTCAAATGCTTTGGAAACTTCCCTATTGCTAGATAGTTTGTTACATTTGCATATCATGGCATCTTGAAAGCTACGTCAAACAAATGCTCATATGGAAATTGGTTGTTGACTGCGAGCGGATCATTTATCTTTGGGACTCGAGACAGGAAATCAATGACTAGGTTTTCCTTCCCTGGATGATCTTTGATAGTAATGTCAAACGCCTGGAAAAGAAATAGCCAACGAGTTACTCGACCATTCGTGATAGGTTTGTTAGCTAAATACCTAATGTCGGAGTGATCAGTATACATAAAACCTTGGTAGCCAGTTATATAATGTCTACATTTGTCTCTGACATAAATGATAACTAAGAATTCTTTTTCTATTACTGTATAATTAAGTTCTGCAGCAGTAAGATTTTTGCTAATATAATATATAGCATAGGTTTTTCCTCCTACTCCTGGCCGAGGACAATGCCTATTTCTGTATCTGATGCATCTATGGATATGTGAAAAGGAAGCTCCCAGTTTGGTCCACGTAATACTGGTGCCATCGAGACTAGTTTCTTTAAAACCTGTAAAAGTTGTGTCACATTTGTCAGACCATTTAAAATCAACATTTCCAATTAAATTATATAAAGGCACAACAATTTGTGAATTTTTTTTGATAAACTTGCGATAATAGCCTGCATATCCCAGGAAGCTATGTACCTCCATTTGAGTACAGGTTGTAGGCAATAAAAGAATTACCAATATTTTTGTTGGATCTACCTGAATTCCTATTGTAGAAATGTAATGTCCCAAGATTACGCCTTTGATCATCATCATGTGACACCTGACATTGCTTAAACATAACCTAGTAGAAATGCATTGTTCTAAAAACTTTTCTAATGTTTGAAGTTCTTGATCAAAGTCATCCCCATATGGGGTAAAGTCATCCATATAAACTTCATGTCCTTCATTTATTAGATTAAAAAAATGCTGAGTATAGCTCTTTGAAATGTAGCTGGGGTGTTGCATAAGCCAAACGGTGACACTCTGTAAGTGAATGTACCCCAGGGGCAGGTGAAGGTTTTTTGTCTTGGTCTTCAGGGTCAATTTGAATCTGATTGTATCCGCTGAAGCCGTCTAGAAAGGAAAAGAATTGCTTCCCTGCCAAAGTATCAAGGACTTGATCAATAAATTGAAGAGGGAAGTGATCTTTCTATGTTGCCTTGTTCAATTTTTGATAATCCACACATATACACCACTTCCCATTTTTCTTGGGGACAACTAGCAATGGAGAAACCCATTTTCTATTTGAAATAGCATAAATGAAATTCACGTTTAGTAGCTTTTGTAATTCTTCTTTTACAATGTCCTTGAGATGCAGATCCAATATTCGTTGAGGCTGTCGGATAGGACAAGTATCCTTTTTGGTGTAGATGTGATGTGTACACAACTATTGGTCTATACCCTTCATGTAAGGATAATCCCAGACAAAATCCCCTTTATATTTTTGCAAGACCTGAATGACCTTTTGTTGTTGATCATTGTCCAAACTATCATTAATGTTTAGAAATTTTCCTAGTTCAATTTCCATAGGTTTGTTGTTATGAACAACAGCCCTCTATATACGCTGATCATTGGTATCCTTCAAAGGATCTTCCAAGGCTTCATTATCAAGGATTGCTTTTAACATTTGACATTTGACATTTCTCACATTAGCTGGCTGATTGATAAAGTTGTTGATAACATCATCTTCAGTCTGATATTTGAATTCAAGTGCTTCTACTACTGTGAGTGGTGAACGGATGCTTTCTTCCTAGTATGTGGGTGGTTGTTTACATATTTTTACAATGGGAAGACTTGGTTTGGCAGGAGGATATAAAACAATATTTTTTACAACATCCCCCTTAGCAATAGTCATGTTTCCCTCTTGGTAGCCTATATAAGCATCAACTATCGCCAACCAAGGTCAGCCCAGACTTAGAGGGTGCCCATCCAATCGAATCTTTGGGTTTATAATGAGAAAATCTAGTGGATATTCCCATGAATCAAAATATATCATAATATCCTGTAAATTTCCTTCTAGCCTTACCATCGAATGATCAACAAGTTCTAGTAGGGTGGTGATTGGTTCTAGAGCTATAATACCAAGTGTTTGATAGGTTTATGATGTTAATATGTTAATGGTTGCACTGAAATCCACTAGTGTATCGGGAAAGGAATGACCATATATCTAAACTGTAAATATGGGGTTCCCAATATTTTCATAGTTTACCAGAGTTTCCCCTCCCAAGAGTAAATCAGATAAGGTTCCTACAAAATGAATGTTGGGTGAAGTTTTTTCTATCCTCATAGACTTCTTTACACATAGATCTTTAATTGTTTTAGCATACATAGGAATATCTTAAATGGTCTGGAGGAGAGGAATTTTTATACAAATATTTTTTAGTTCCCCTACAAGATCAAAATCTAGTGTTAGAGTCGGTCTGGTTATCCCTCCGTTAGAGATTAAAGCTCTTTTTCATTTCGTGATTAGGTGTCTCATCCGTTTTGATCAGTTGCATTTTGTTAGGCATGCCATAACTCTGATGGAGTGGTTTGTGTCATTCATTCCCCTCGTGCATGTCACTGCTGGTTTAGGTTTAGGTCATAAAGCTTCACAAGTCATTTACAGTCATGTTTTAAATTTTTAGGTTTAGGTCTAGGGTTGAGTCAATTTTGTCTTAAAAAGTCTTAGAAGACCAGTACGCCAGAGGGATGTCTTTGATAGATCATCATTTCAATAATTTTAATCATTGTACAGCTGAATTAGGACTTCTCTTCAAAACTCCATTTTGATGATAAGTCGCCATCTCATTTTTGTAAAAAATTCTCAAAATTTTCAATTCCGCAATTGTTCAAGTACAGCCTTGATCTCCTTTGCCAGAACATATTACAGCTATCCCTGCAAACAAAAATCAACAAAAAACTTCAGTCCAAACCTTAGAAAAGCATGAGAAAATCAAAAAGCATCATTGTATTAATAGGCCAAAAGTGCAAGTGCCCAAACTTTACAAAGTGGGGTTTTTGAAGTCAATTTATTCAAATTAGATATTTTGGGTGTATATCAGGTGAAACAAGTCTTTTTGGTTCACAACATATCAGAGCAAGAGCATTTTCAAGATTGGAGGGTGAAAAACTAAGTTACAAACCCTCGAGGCAGAGTTGAAGGTGCACGCTATGCATAGAACTTGCGCGCTACGCACTGGGCGGTGCGCTACGCATTGGGCACACACATCCTGTGGTAATTTACATAGGCGCTACGCACTGGGAGGTGCGCTACGCATTGAACCTTTGCGCTACGCACCCATTCCAGCGTTAAGTTTATGTGCCTAAAAGGTGTCAAATCACCTCCGAAGCTACAAGTAGGTGTTTCTTTGACTCAATCATCAAGTTGAATATTGTCTTATATGTGTTTGAAGAATGGAAGTGGTGTTGGGTGTAAGAAAACAAATCAAACCCTAGGCCCTTATTAAAAACTTTGTATAGGGTATTTAAAGGCATGTGAGTAATTGATGAAGATTTTTCTCCCTTTCCTTGGTAAAATATAGCTCCTTGCCCATTTGAAAACTTTGAGCCAGCAACACTTCATACCAAAATATCTTTGTGACTGTTTTGTGCCCAAATATACCAAAAAAAATATCCATTATGGCATAACTTTTATGATGCTTCAGCTAGTTTTTTGAGGATACATTGAAATTGGGATTTCGTCACACCTACAGCATACACATTGCAGCCCTCCTATTGCAGCTATTTTTTTCTCAAAACCATGTCAGATACAGAGCCATCTTATGAGCAGGAAAATGACAGTGATTCCACCACAGAGGGAAATGTGCCACAAAGGCCCCGCAGAGGTGGCAAAGGTGGTAAACATCTTAGAGAAGAGCCCACTTCTATGGTACAATTGCAAGCTTGCCCATTTGCCATGGATTGCTTTCGCCATCAGTCATGTTATCATTTTTGTGAGCTAATTTTACAGTTTCAGCATCATCGTGAATTAGCTCTCTTGTTTATTCTCCATTTACATGATGGCCATGTAAAGCTTGCTGGATTTAATTTTATTTTGTCACCAGAGACCATTGTAGAGGCCACAAGAATTCCAAATATCGAGGAGCAATGGAATAAGCGTCAACAGCTAGAGAAATCATATTATGAGCCATATATTAAACCAGGGTATATGAGGCACTTGAGCAGAGTTTTTCATTTCAACTACCTGAATGATCGGTTTGCACCTTTGATGAAACTCATCATCCGGTATTTCAGTTGTGAGGGCAGATTCTCGCGTCTTTATGCATACCATGTCCGTTTGTTGATGCATTTTAGAAGGGTGCGTCTGATGAACATCCCATATTTTATGTTTCGCAACATAGAGAGGATGGTGCCTTTAGTGCAAAACAAGAGCCCAGCACATCAGCATAGGAGCATATACCATTATGCATTGATCAAGATCATGGTGATTCATCAGCTGGCACAGCAGGGCATTACATGGGAGGATTTTATTTCTCGTGACCTTTTCACAGCGCCTCAGCTACCACCAGAGATAGTTCATGATGAGAGAGGGCCTTCACAACAGTTTGACATTCCTGAGAATGAGCATGTTGATGCTCCAATATATGTGACATATCAAAAAGGCCACAGGGCCTTATTTGCAGCCGCACGACGAGTACTATCTCCACGCGGGGTGGAAGGGGTCTCGTTGACTTCATCAGCACAACGAGTATTATCTCCACATCATGTGGAAGGGGTCTTGCCTCCGTCTTCAGCATAGGTACAGATCCAGGATAGGGGCAAGAGACCCATGGTTGATGAGGGTCCTTCAGGAGGCCAGGACACAGATATCATTGATGTTGATGCTAGCTCTCCTAGCTTCGAGCTAAAGGAGATCATCCAAGAACAAAGGGCCGAGAATGAGTCACTGCAAAAGAAATTGCAGATGGCTAAGTGGGTGATCAACTATTTAGAGCAGCGCAACAAACAGTTGGAAGATGAGCATGAACTTTATGAGCTGCGGAAGATCTGCGAAGAGCGGGAATTGGCCCGAAGGAGACCCAGTGATTTGACACATATTGATCAGGAATCAATGCTCATCCGGGTCAACACTCATTTGGAGAAGTTGTTGGCGAAGGAAAACATGGAAAAAGACATTCTTCGCCACATGAAGACTCACTATTGGGCTCGCATGCATGTTTGCAAAGTGAGAATGAAGATCCTTAAGAGGCGTTTGAGAAAAGTGCAAAAGCAACGCAAAAGGCCTGATCCACTTCGAGTTTTGGCCGAGGCTTCATTAGTTGAGCATGATACATGATGGAGGGTCTTCACTCCAAATTTGGGCAAATTTGGAGAAAATTTTGTCGTTTCAAAATTTTTGGCTAGTGAAACAGGTTTTTTGGCTCTAAGCGTAGCGCGCAGCGCGCTACCCTGAAGATTGGGAGGTCCAAATGACAAATGGCTTGTAGTTTTGGATTTGTCATGAAGAAATACACATGTTCAGCCATTGTTGAAGCATTTCATTGATATCTGGGTGGTCAAAATGTCCAAAAACATCATGAAAACCACCTTGTTGCCACCTTTTCCAATAGCAGGAAGTACCTCTGGAAGAATTCAGTTTTGAGGGGGAAAATGAGCTCCACATTGGAAAATTCCACTTGGGTTGGAAAGTAGACATCCAGGGCTTTCTAACGAGCTATCATGAGCTCAATTTGGATGTCAGGAAGTGCCCCAAAAATAGGCTCAAATGTGCGCTACGCATAGGGATCAGGGGCACTACGCATACAGTTTTTGGCCCAGTTTTTCACCTTCAGCTCAGGGGATTCGGCTAGTTTTCACTAGTTTCACACTTTGATGTAATTTTTGACCCAACATGATGTAATTTGATGTATGTAAGGTAACATGGCACTTATCTACCTTCTTCTAGATGATTCATTCACAAATTAGCAAGAAATTAATGTAATGAATCAGCTTCCTTCTTTTTAGAGGTAGGTTGTTTGGTCATCTAGATTCTTGCTCCATGTTTAGAATTTGTTGAAACTGCTCCTAGAAGGAGGAGCTCGACCCCTAGAGGTTAGGGAATGAGAATAGCTTGGTCTATATATGTAAATTTTCATTCCGTAGGAGAGGTTGGACTCTTGGGAATAGCTTGAGACTATATTGTACATATCTTATCTCCATTTTGGCAAAGGAAAGACCAGGGTTTTGCAACACTATTTGGGATTCATGTGGCTTTATGTGTTGATGGTGTGTTTTTCTCAATACTTGTAAGTTGTGTATGTGTACCATTTTCTTTACTTAATCTTCTGTAATTAAACAAATGAAGTGTTAAGGTAGAATCCATGAACTTGCTATGCTTTGCCTTTAAATTTGTTTAATTTTCTATGTTTTCTTCAGTTTAAGGAGAATCCTTGGGACTCCTCTGCTCTCCTTAGCTCCTCACCAGTCTGATCTACCCATCTCACTTGCTTTAAGGCTTCAAAACAATAGCCTAGCTTGCCCCAAGTAGACCTCTGCAAAAACTGTGCCTCATCCCCGCACCCAAATTTGCCTTTCCCTTGAATTCAACAAAACCTTCAAAAATCAATTCTAAACTCTTTGTACTTAATACCTAGCCTAAAATTAGTCATCAATTCAGTCATCTCGAGCCTCTTTGATTATCTTTTTCTGAGATTGACTCGGAGAGAGCCCTCTCCTCTCCTCGTAGGGCTAGCTACGAGGCTGAGCGTGGTTTGATGTGGCCTTGAGTCTTACCTTATTTCAGCCTAAGGTAGATTTGAGTGCTAACATCTAGATAAACAATTGGTTTAGGTATCATTAACCTTTAGGGGAATAGGGGAGAAGTGACTATGAGTTTCTCAGGATCTTTATACTAATGTGTCTCTTCTCCTTATTTTATTTCGGTATCAATTATAGGTGGTGGTATATGCACAGGTGGGGTTTTGATCTCAATTGATGGCTGGTCCTTGCTTTCCTCAAGGGTGATGATACGTCCCGACCTCAATATAAGTTAATTACATTCTTTTTCTTCAATCTCATAGCCTAAGCTTTCGACAATTTCCACCAGCTGAACCAGTCTCTTATTGGGATTCCGATTTAGTTGAGATGAAAATTCGGGGTGCAGAAGGGGCTGAGGATTTTTTTGTAATGGATAAGGAGTCCATAATGCAGGTTGAGGTTGAGGGCCCATCCCTATAGGAGTATTGGATATTCCCAAAGGTCGTTGCAAATTCATAAACCAGTTCAGATTTTGGGAAGTGCAGGCATGCCAGTGGGATAGATAGGGATTACCTTGCCAAATAGAAGTAAAAGGAGAATTTGGCTAGCCATTACCTAAAGGATTGAGTTGGCCAAGGTATCATATGGAATGGCTGGTATTGCCAATTTGAATAAGGTGATTGGGCTTGCCATGCTGCCCTAGGGTTCTATTGTTGTTTAAACGGTGGAGAAGGAAAGAATTGGGATGTGTCTTGTGACATTCCTATAGGTTTGGCATGCCACTGTCAACACTGGTCCATTAGATACACCGGCTCTATTTCTTCTTCTGCTTCCTCAAAAACAACTTTTAGCCCTGAAAGTGATGGACATTGTTCAGTGGCATGATCCTTGGTAAATATAGTGCATGTTTGAACCATGTCGAATGGACACTCCTGTTGGCTGTGCTTCTTCTGGCAACGTAAGCAGAAAATGGCCAAGTTTTGTTATGCTAAGTCTTGTTTCTATTTAGCTTGTAGGACATCCAACTGCGTTGTGAGGGTACCTAGAATTTTCGTCTTGAAACATTCCAGGAGGTTACCGATTTTCATTCGTGTTATGCCTCCATTGTGTGGTTTGCTTCCCCTACTAATGGGATCTCGAATTCCTACTCCTGTGCGTGTGCTTCCTTGCGAACGCTTGATACATAAGCGAATTATTTCATCATAATCTTCTTGAGAAATATCTCCTTTCCCCATTAAATTTAGAGTTTCTATCCATTCTTATTTCATTCCTTTGATTAAGATCTCTTAGGACTTATTTTGGTAAGGTGGTGTGTGGAGATCTCTACAAATTATAATGAAACTATTCGACATATTCTTCTAGAGTTTCATTATCCTTTGCAGCCATCTTAAAGATTTCATCTTTTAGCTCCCTAGTCTTGCAAAAGTCCTGGTATCTTGTGAGGAAGTAAGTTTTCATATCACCCCAAGAATTAATAGTATGTCCACCCAGACCCATGAACCATCTTAAAGATTCTCCTTTTAGAGTAGAGGGGAACAATTTTAGCTTTTGAGGATCAGTGGTGTAGTCATACCCACTGGAAAGGACATCAAATTCAAACAAGAAGGCATCTAGATCCTTTGTGATCATCCCATGAAAATTGGGATGCTCTCCAAAGGAATAGCCTTCATAGGGGAATTTGCCACTTGGTTGACTATGGGGTATTGCAATGTCGAGGCTTGACCTTGAGGTGGTTTATTTGCCATTTGGTCAAAGACATGCTAATATCCTTGAGGGATTTCAGGGGGTGCTATTCGAGTAAGCAGAGAATTAGCAATCCGAGTTGGTTTTGTAGCACTACCTAGATCAAGGATCACAAGAGATCCTTGTTCAGATAGCTAAGGTCCTACCTTAGTAGTTCCACTGGTTTCTCCCTCTCCTTCTCTTAAGTTACACGATTTTCCCTCTTTTAAAGGATTAGAATGTAAATTTGTTGTAACCTGAAGACTTTGTTCATATCCTCCAATTTGGCTTTGAATCTCAGGATAGGCAACAAATGGTGAGCCAGTTACTTGAGGGATTATAGTAGGGCTTTTTCGAGATATAGTTTGGAATCCTACTGATGCTTGAGACTCTACTTTTATTACAATTTCGTCTATAAAAGTTGTTCTCCCAAGATTCACCAATCCCTTGGGTTTTGTGGATTTAGGTGGGGAGTTCTGATATTTTTCTATCTTTCTATTCCTAGCCATTCATAAAAAAACCTATTCCTATTTAACCTCTATGCTTTTGCTGAAAAGTGGGTTGGAGAGAAAATAATTTACTTGTTGGTTATGTAGGTTCTTACCTCCCATTTTTAAAACCCAATTCTTTTACAACAAGGTAAAAGGAAATCACTTTGAAACACTCTCCCCGAAAATGATGCCAAAATGTTGGTGCATTAAGATGTCTTTTTACAGGCAGTTTTAATTCCTACATTAATAATAAACCCAGGGCAATTCTTTTTAATTCAAGAGTATCGGCACTATATATGCAGTGAATTTAGAGGTTAACTAACAATGAAAGAAATTGGAAAAGTTTCAATTGTTAATGAATACCTCTTTTAAATACAATCCAAACCACTTTGAAAGAAATAACTCTAAGATAAACTCATAACACACTTTGCAATTATACTTAATCTATTCTGAAAGCAAATAAACATGATTGCAACTAGAAAGAATCACACTTGGAAATATTAAGTGGAATTGAAACTAACTTGCTTAATCATGAAAGGGAAATAAAACAATTGAACAACAAATAGTAATTGAACAACAAATGATAATTGAACAACAAATGATAAATGAAAAACAAGTAATAAGTGAGCAAAAGGCAATCAATTTTGTCTTTGAAATCTATGATAATATTACCTGGAATGAAAATTGATCTAGTGCTAGAACTTACATAACCAATTCAATCAAGAGCATCACACATATCTAACATGTAGCTAAATCTAAATCTTGACTAAACAAAAAATGTGAATCAGAATCATCAATCCTCTCAGAAATTAAATGATATTAACTTAACAAGAACAAACAGTAAAGAATAAACATAAAGTATTATAACACAGTTGAAGCAGCAGATCTTCTCTCAACTCGACCCAAAGTCTCTAGAAGTCCCTGCTATTAGATACTTAGAAGATGATTATAAATTAAATGCAATATTATTCATTAAATCAAGTAATAGAGTTACAACATCACCAATATGAAAGTATTATATGTCAAAAATAATAGTTATAAACTATGTATTTATGAACTAGCCATGCAGTTTTCCTTTCAGCCTTATATATAACATTTAGAAAATTAAATAGATAAAAGAAAATCCTCAGGATCAAGGGATCCTGAGGATTTCACAATACTTGATCTGATTCCATCATAAAATAGCATCATTTTCGTTGGTCTTCCATTGTCCTGCTTTGCCTCAGACATTGTCTTTTTCCTTTAGAGTTGTTGTGTTCTGTCGATTGAACAACCATCGTCCAATCCATTTCTTCAGCACATAAATATAGTAAAAGTCAGTTTTTCATGCTTAGATTTGTCTAATTTGTTACTAATTTCTTTCACCCAACTTTAGTTGTTGTTTCTTCTACTTTTATCCATAAAACGAAGATAGACATGTGAAGGCAAATGCTAAATAAAGCTATTTACAAGGCGAAAATGTACCCTTTTCTCATCACAACATATGTGTTGCTTTGGAATGGGGTGATCTTCAATTATTTAGTCAATGTACTCTATTGTACTAGTTACTTGGATTATATATAGGGAACACCCCTTTGTGCTGCATTTCTTCACCTGAAAAATTCAAATTTTCCTTACTGAGACATGATTTCTTATCCCTTGCAATATATTCTCCTTGTCTCCATTGTTGAAGCATTCCAATGATTTATCATAGAAATTGATTTTTTTCTTTTTGGGATGCCACCCAACCTGTGCCAATTAAAACATCAAACTAACCCAATGGCAGAATATTAAGGGTGGATGCATGCCACTTATTTCTAGGAAGCATGATTCCACCAAATCACTCATTTTCGTTTTTACTCCCTTTCCTAGATTCACCGGCCACAAGTTTTCATGTGCTTTCCTTTGAAAAGAACATGTCTACAATTTTTGGGTTGATGTAACTGAAATTAGAAATCAGATCATGTGAAATTAAATAGGTTGGTTGGAACCATACCTTCCATTTTAATCACTAAAGGTTAATGATGTACTTGCCTATTTCCCATTGCTATGTAATTATGTAGTATTTTTTGAGCCACATCATTTATTTTTGTTGCCTCTTGGACATTTCACAGCTTTTTCTTATTCTACTATTTGTGAGGGAATTCTTTTAATACGTTGTTCTCTTGACATCCCTAACACTCCAATGAATTTCTCTTAGGTTCCTCTTCCTCTTGTTTGTTGATTTGATAATCCAGTCTCTGTTAGTGTCGGTATCTTCATCCCTTCATCAGTGATCAAATTCTCTTTTTGCATGCATTTTAGGTGTCCCATCCAATCAGCTGCATTCCATTAGGTCATGGATCAACTGATGGAAGTGGTTCATTATCAATTTTCCCTCATGTTCTTTACCTGCTAGCCTATTTTCACAAGTTTAAGTGATTTACAGTAATTTTTTGTCATTACATTTGCAAAAGCCATTTTTAGGGTTTTAGGTCTCACTAGGTCTAGGGTTTGTCACCATAGTCATGGAAAAGCTCAATAAGGGTCACTAGGCACATGAGGAGGTCAAATAAAGTCTCAAGATGAAAATTTCAATGATGATATACTCAATAAGTGAGTTTTTCCTCAAAACCCTATTTTGAGGTAAAACAAAGTTTTGTTTTTTTATGTATAAAATTTTATGTAATTTTAATTTTTTTCTTCTATATGTAATAAGTTCAAAGCTACTGCCCTTTGTCACCTTGCCAACTCCAGCTTCTACAAGAAACAAAAACATCAATGCATCAATTCATCAAGCAAAGTTCAATTCATGAGTCAAACTGCAAAATGCAAAACAGAGCTTTTAAAAGTAAAGTGACTTTAACAATAGAAAAGTGGGTTTGAAATGGATGAAAAATTAAAGTCATTCATATTTAAAGTGAAAAAGGTCCTCCTTGTCATTTCATTGTGCAAATTCACTCTTGGAGGACAAAAATCGAGTTTGTGGGAGAAAGAGGCAAAATTAGGCAAAATTCATGAAAATTTGGTGGCGCTACATATCTGGGCACCAGTGCTACGCACTTGCCTGGCCCTACGCGTCTGGCACAGGTTTCTGGGAGCCAACACTATGCATCTGTTGTTTGAGCTCCAAAACCAATTTTATCACCCTCCTCTACCTTCAAATGCACAAATAACCTCTTGGCAAGTAACTACAACCTCTCATCTGGTCTAGCGAGGGATTTTTCCATCTTTGGTGATGTTTTATGTGTCTAAAGAACAAACCCTAGCTGTCACTGAAATTGTCCTGCTAAAGCTACATAGGGTTTTGTTCTTGTTGTTAATTCCCTTTTGATTACCTTCCACACCCCATTCCTTTCCCTTGTCACTAAATTTCCCTAAATCCTTTCCTCTTTTCCCCTCCAAATATCATTGGCATTCACTCCCATTACCGAACCCTAAGCCCTATACATTATTCCTAAAAATAAACCCTATACATTCCCAAAACCCCAATCCCATTTCCCAAAAGGAAAAACAACAGTCACCCTCCTGACCCTCATGCTTAAAAAAAAACTCTTCATACTCATCATTTTTCACTCCAAATTTGCAAAAATGGAGACAGACTCAGCATATGAAAGGGATGATGAAACTGTTAGTGATTCTTCCCAAGAGGCTCATGCACCAAGGAAACCTCATAAAGGAGGAAAACATATCAGGGAGGAGCCCAATATCCTTATAGAGTTACTAGCTTACCCTCTTGCAGCAGCCTGTTTCAAACATCAGTGTTGTTACCAATTTTCTGAAATGGTGGAGAGGGTACAATATCACCATGAGCTTACTAGGTTATTTGTTCTTCATCTTCACAATGGCCAGGTGAACCTAGCTGGTGTCTCTTTCACCTTGACACTTGAAACCATAGCACCAACAACGGGCATCCCTAATGTGGGTGAAAAGTGGAATAAGGGGCAGCATGTGGGCAAAGAGCACTATGAGCTTTACATCAAGGGTACTTATCAGAGGCAAATCAGTAGGGTTTTTCCTTTCAAATTCTTGCAAGATACTTATGCTCCACTCATGAAACTCATTATCAAATATTTCACCTGTGAGGGAAGGTTTTCCCGTCTATATACATACCATGTCAGATTTTTAATGCATTTCACAATAGTGAGGATGATAAATCTTCCGTACTTTATATGCCAAAATATTGAGAAAATGGTTCATTATGTGCAAAGCAAACCTCTTCCACTGTAGTTCAGTAGCATTTACCATTTCTCATTAAAAATTGTTGTTTTGCGTCAGCTAAGCTTGCTGAATATTTCATGGGATACTTTCATTGCACATGAGGTATTCAAAAGCCCTCAAGTGACTCCATCGATGCTTCATGAGGAAGGAGGGCCTTCAAACCAGCCAGATGTTCATGAGACTGAACCTATAGGTGTGTCAACGTTTGTCACTTCTAAGAGAGGCACAAGGAGACTATTTGCAGCTGCCAAACGAATCTTATCTTCACCTGGGGTGGAAGGGGTCTCATTCTCTTCACCGTAGAAAGGGAAAATGTTATCTTCACCTCGTGTGACAGGGACTTTGCCTTTTTCTTTAGAAGAGCAGATACAGGATAGAGGAAAGAAACCATTGCATGATGAAGGGCCTTCTGAAGGCCAATACAAGGATTTCATTTTGATTGAGGAATAGTACATTGATTTGGGCTCACTCAAGGATGAGATCATCAAGGAGCAGGGAGCTGAGATCCAAAGCCTATCACTTAACATTGAGAGGGCTAAATGGATCATTAATTACCTTGAACAACAAAACAAGAAATTGGAGGACAAACAAACAATCATGGAGCTGCAAAACATAAGGGAAAACTGACAATTAGCAAAAAGAAGGAAAGTCAAGCTAACTTCACTAGAGCAAGAAATTGAGGCTGACCAGGAATCATGGTTAGAGATGGAAAACATTCATTTGGAAAAGCTGTTGGACAAGGCTAACAAGGAGAAGAAAATGCCATGCCACATGGCTTATCACTATTTGGCCCGGAACAAAATTTTCAAGACAAGGATAAGAAGCCTAAAAGCCAAGTTAAGGAGAGCCTTGAAAGTCAAAAAAGAGAAAGATAAGCTCAAGATCTTGGCTGATGCATCATTTTCCTGGCATAGCACATGAAGAGGATCACTCATGCCAAATTTCAAGAAATTTGGTGAAGTTTTTTCATTTTTGAATTTTTGAGGCAAAAGATAGGTTTTTCTGACAGGTGCGGGCATCTTCTTGCAAAATGGCTTACATATTTGGAATCAGCATGAAAACATATGCATGCTCAGAAATGGTTGGAAAGTTTTGACAAGTTTTGGACCTCCAAAAGGGCCAAAAATACCCAAAAAGTTCCCTCTCTGCCACGTTTTTGCCACATAGGAAGCAGTCTTGGGAGATTGCATTTTTGGAGGGAAAAATGGGCTCCAAATCAAACAATTCAAGTTCTCCCAGAAAGTAGACTCAACAAGCTTTCCAATGAGCTATCCTGTACCTTATTTTGACATCGGGAAGCCTTCCAAAGCTGGCCTGGAAAAAATACTCTGCATTGAATCAACGACACTACGTATAGGAGAAAAATTTGCCATTTTTGCTTGTTTGCTCAGAATTTCACCTAGTCTTCTACCAATTTGACTTTTCTCTCTCTTGGTCAAATAATGATGTAAATTGATGTACTTTGATGTAAAAATGATGAAAATTGACTTAAGGAGGTAGATGCATCAGTTTTAGATCGTTTTGAACTGAATGAATCAGTTTCCATAGTTTTAGAGGCAAGCTGTTCCACTGCCTATTTTTTAGTTCCTAATTCTGATCTTGTTAAAATAGCTCCTTGACTCATGGATTCAAACCCTAATGCCTAGCATAGGTGGTTTGATGCCTATATCTTGTACTTTCTTAGTCATTTGTCAAGTTTGGACTCTTGTGGATGCATTGAGCACTATTGTACATCACTTCTGCAGTTTGGCAAGGAAATAAACCAGGGTTTTGCAGCATTTTGTGTGATTCTTGTGGTAATGTGATTTAGCATTGTTTTCTTCTTTGTAATTCAGTTTCTCTTATGTTTATGTGTGCCATCATCTCTCTCTTTCAGCATAATTAAATGAATCAGGTTTAAAGGTGGAATTTATTGGTGTTTCAGTGCTCTACCTTGGGGTTTATTTAGTTCTACATGTTTTCTACTATTTGAAGAGGACTCATGACACTTGCATGCCCTCTCCAACCCATCACCAGTCTTTAGACTTTCCATTACAATCATTTCAAAGAGCTAAAACACTTGCCTACCTCACCCCACAGAAACCTCTGCAAATCTGTGTTCATTTCTCGGACCCAAAGCTGCCTTCCTCATTTGATGCAGCAACCAACCATTAAAATCAAACAAATTCCTCTGACAAAGCATACCTAGCCTAAAATTAGCCTTTATATCAGTCATCTCAACCCTTCCTTGATATATTTTCATTGAGATTGACAAGGAGAGAGCCCTCTCCCAACTTGGTAGGGCTAGCTACTAGGTCAAGCGTGGTTTGATGTTACCCTAGACCTACCTTTCTTAGCCTAAGGTAGATTTAGGCCCTAACATAGTGTCCACCATACTAGGGAACATAGTTTTATGTTCCTCAGAAAAATGTATCAAGTTAGATCTGATTGTTGAAGGTGGACAATGATCAGACACCGAAAGGCTGGAATCATTCACCTGGCGACTCCAGTGTCAAAGAATCCCAAGGTTCAGAATTTTTATGGTGATTCTACTCTTCAAGAATTAGTGGCCTAAAGAATTTCTTGGTGAATTCATTTTTATCGAAATGGATTCACTGGATAGAAGGTATGCTCCCATGAGCCGAGATCAGATTCCAGGTTTCCCAAATAAAATTCCTAAGATAGATTGGCAAAGGAATTTTCCTATGTTTAAAGATGATGATAGGAATGATGCTTCTTTACATCTGGTTAGATTTCACATGCATATTCACTAGTTGAAGGCTGATTTTCCTAAAGACTGCTTGTTGAAGATATTCATGGCCACTCTAGAAGGTGAAGCCCGATCTTGGTATGAAAGTTTGCTGCCTGCTTGTATTTTTTCATAACATGTTCTTTGAAAGGTATAAACAATCTTATGCATCCTTAAATTTAGTTCAGAACTATCGCAAACATGCTTATTGTTTTATTGAATGTCTTGAGAAAGTTTATGAAGATGATGACTTCATGGATGATGAGATCATGGAAGCCCTATATGAAAATCCATTTCAGTAGCATAAAGAGGATACTTATCAAGATGCATAGGAAAATTTACAGCTGGATCAAGATCTTAGCAGAATGGAAAATGATGAAAGAGAAGGTTTTATTTCAAATCTATCCATAGAAGAAGACAATATGCAGGGAAGTCAAGTTTTAATTTCAGAATGTGATAAAGTCAAGTCGGCTCTTTCAAACCTAGATTCAGATCGTGATGATCAAGAGTACCTTGTTCTAAATCCCATGAAGGAGAGCTCTGCTCTTGAGATCATCTGGAATGAGGAATACAAAGTTATTAACCAAATTGTTCTCATTTCATTAGAACAAAGCCTTCATGAGGAGGTAATCCAGTCATTTTATCAAAAAAAAGATGAGATCTTTGTTCAAGTAAGTGAAAAATCTTCTTTTGATAACTCAGTGGTAAATGATAATTTGATTTCCATGTCATATGAAGATGATCAACAATGTTTTCAAATTTCAGAAGATCAAGGAATTGAGGACTTCCATTCAAGTTTTTCATGTTTTTCATGTTATTTCAAGAAGACAATAATTGCTTAGCAAATGAAAACAAAAAGTATTATCTCCTTTGTTTGAAGATGAGATAGATCAACTCTTGAAAGGTCAGGTTATAGCCCAAGCTAATGCAGGTTTGCAGTGTTCGCATCGTCAAGAAGGTGTAAGTGAAGCTTCTTCCCCTTTTGAAAGTGAGGACAGTCTTGAAATTAGCTTTATAGATCAGTGAACAGAAAATGTTTTCCTTCATGAAGATGATATGGCTGTCATGTTTGATAATATTGAAGATTGTTTTATGTTTAAGAAAGGCTTAGAATATGAAATTGAGGAGTATGGGCTTGAGAGAGACAGTGTATCAGAATTCGAGTCAGAATTTCTCATGCTTACAGAATTCACAGCCAACACTCAGATAGTAGAAGCTTATATTTCTCAAAGCCTTCCTATCGAACAACAACCAATTGTTTTTTCAGATCATAATGAAGGGAGTACTTGTATTTTTGTTGCTAGAGCTCAAGACAAGCTAGTGCTTCAGGACTTTCAAGATCCTTTCTGCATGCTTTTCCAAGCACTAGAGAAGATGGATGTTGCCTAGTTTGTCAACATAAGCCTTTGTTTCAGTTGTTATTGTGAGTTGCCTACATGTACATCGTTCTAGCCGCTCAGCAAAAGTGAGAGCAAAATTTCAGTGAGTAGCCATCTGCTAGATTGGTTACATTGGAAGGCCCACTTCACATGATTGTACATATTTCATCAGTAGGTAGGTGGTTGTCATCATGATTTTAAGCCTTCAAATCTCTATCGTCTGCTTCCATTTAAGAGCTTTGTAAGTACTTGTTTTAGTTAAGTCAGTCTTGAGTCATTTTTTGTTTTAGTCAATTCAGTTTCGAGGCAAGATATTGGTTCTATGTTTGTTGAAGTTATTGACTCCATTTAGCCCAATGGAAGAGGCATTGTCTACTTTCCAGAGATTTGTAGTTCTTGGCACCTCCCAGGAGCTACCATCCCCATTGGAGCCAATGTTAGTGTTGGTATCTTCATCCCTCCATTAGTGTTCAAATTATCTTTTTGCATGCATTTTAGGTGTCCCATCCGATCAGCTGCATTCCATTAGGTCATAGATCAACTGATGGAAGTGGTTCATTATCAAATTTCCCTCATGGTCTTTACCTACTAGCCTATTTTCACAAGTTCAGGTCATTTACAATCATTTTTTGTCATTACATTTGCAAAAGCCATTTTAGGGTTTTAGGTATCATTAGGTCTAGGGTTTGTCACTATAGTCATGGAAAAGATGAATAAGCATCAGCAGGCACATGAGGAGGTCAAATGAGGTCTCAAGATCAAAATTTCAATGATGATATACTCAATAAGTGAGTTTTTCCTCAAAACCCTGTTTTGAGGTAAAAGAGAGTTTTATTTTTTCATGTATAAAATTTTATGTAATTTTAATTTTTTTCTATATGTAATAAGTTCAGAGCTACTGCCCTTGGTCACCTTGCCAACTCCATCTTCTGCAAGAAACAAAAACATCAATGCATCAATTGATCAAGCAATGTTCAATTCATGAGTCAAACTGCAAAATGAAAAATGGAGCTTTTAAAAGCAAAGTGACTTTAACAATAGAAAAGTGGGTTTGAAATGATGAAAAATTAAATTCATTCATATTTAAAGTGAAAAAGGTCATCTTTGTCATTTCATTGTGCAAATTCACTCTTGGAGGACAAAAATCAGGTTTGTGGGAGAAAGAGGCAAAATCAGGCAAAAATCACGAAAATTTGGTGGCGCTACGCATCTAGGCACCGGCGCTACGCACCTGCCTGGTGCTATGCATTTGGCACAGGTTTTGAACTGGATTTTGGTCATATGCTATATGTAGAAATTGTGTTACACACCTGGGAGGCAACACTACGCATCTGTTGTTTAAGCTCCAAAACCAATTTTATCGCTCTCCTCTGCCTTCAAATGCACAAATAACATCTTGGCAAGTAATTACAGCCTCTCATCTAGTCTAGCAAGGGATTTTTCCATCTTTGGTGATGTCTTATGTGTCTAAAGAACAAACCCTAGTTGTCATTGAAATTGTCCTGCAAAGTTTCATAGGGTTTTGTTTCCTCTGTTAATTCCCTTTTGATTACCTTCGACACCCCATTCCTTTCCCTTGTCACTAAATTTCCCTAAATCCTTTCCTCTTTCCCCCTCCAAAAATCATTGGCATTCACTCCCATTACCAAACCCTAATCCCTATAGATTATTCCTAAACATAAACCCTATACAATCCCAAAACCCCAATCCCATTTCCCAAAAGGAAAAACAACAGTCACCCTACTCAGCTTCATACCTAAAAAACTCCTCTTCATACTCATCATTTTTCACTCCAAATTTGCAAAAATGGAGAGAGACTCAACATATTAAAGGGATGATGAAACTGTCAATGATTCGTCCCAAGAGGCTCATGCACCAAGGAAACCACATAAAGGAGGAAAACATATTTGGGAGGAGCCCAATACCCTTACAGAGTTACTGGCTTTCTCTCTTGCATTAGTCTATTTCAAACATCAATCTTGTTACCAGTTTTCTGAAATGGTGGCGAGGGTACAATATCACCATGAGCTTACTAGGTTATTTGTTCTTCATCTTCACAATGGCCAGGTGAACCTAGCTGGTGTCTCTTTCACCTTAACACTTGAAACCATAGTAGTAGCAACAGGCATCCCTAATGTGGGTGAACAATGGAATAAGGGGCAACATGTGGACAGAGAGCACTATGAGCCTTACATCAAGGCTACTTATCGGAGGCAAATTAGTAGGGTCTTTCCTTTCAAATTCTTGCAAGATACTTATGCTCCACTCATGAAACTCATTATCAAATATTTCACCTGTGAGGGAAGGTTTTCCCATCTATATACATACCATGTCAGATTGCTGATGCATTTCACAAGAGTGAGGATGATGAATATTTCATACTTTATATGTCGGAATATTGAGAAAATGGCTCATTATGTGCAAAGGAAACCTCTTCCACAATAGTTCAGTAGCATTTACCATTTCTCATTGATTAAAATTGTTGTTTTGCATTAGCTAAGCTTGTTGAATATTTCATGGGATACTTTCATTGCACATGAGGTATTCAAAAGCCCTCAGGTGACTCCATCGGTGCTTCATGAGGAAGGAGGGCCTTAAAACTAGCCAGATATTCATGAGACTAAACCTATAGGTGTGCCAGTGTTTGTCACTTACGAGAGAGGCATAAGGAGACTATTTGCAGCTACCAAACGAATGTTATCTTCGCCTGGGGTGGAAGGGGTCTCATTCTCTTCATCGGACAAAGGGAAAATGTTATCTTCGCCTGGGCTGAAAGGGGCTTTGCCTTCTTCTTCATCAGAGTAGGTACATGATAGAGGAAAGAAACCATTGCATGATGAAGGGCCCTCTGAAAGCCAAGACAGGGATTTCATTTTGATTGAGGAAGAGGACACTGATTTGGGCTCACTCAAGGATGAGATCATCAAGGAGCAGGAAGCTGAGATCCAAAGCCTATCACTTAAAATTGAGAGGGCTAAATGGATCATTAATTACCTTGAGCAACAAAACAAGAAATTGGAGGGAAAACAAACAATCATGGAGCTGCAAAACATAAGGGAAAACCAACAATTGGCAAAAAGAAGGAAAGTCAAGCTAACTTCACTAGAGCAAGATATTGAGGTTTATAAGGAATCATGGTTAGAGAGGGAAAAAATTCATTTGGAAAAGCTGCTGGAAAAGGCTAAAAAGGATAAGAAAATGTTGCGCCACATGGCTTATCACTATTTGGCCCAGAACAAAATTTGCAAGACAAGGATAAGAAGCATAAAAGCCAAGTTAGGGAGAGCCTTGAAAGTCAAAAAAGAGTAAGATAAGCTCAAGATCTTGGCTGATGCATCATTGGCCCAACATATTACATGAAGAGGATCACTCATACCAAATTTCAAGAAATTTGGTGACGTTTTTGTCACTTTTGAATTTTTGAGGCAAAAAATAGGTTTTTCTGACAGGTGCGTAGCGCCACCAGCACTACGCTTTTGATTGGGGAATATTCTTGAAAAATGACTTACATATTTGGAATTAGTATGAAAAAATATGCATGCTCAGAAATGGCCAGAAATACCCAAATAGTGCCAAAAATACCCAAAAAGTGCCCTCTCTGCCACTTTTTTGCCACACAGGAAGCAGTCTTGGGAGATTGCATATTTGGAGGGAAAATGGACTCAAAATAAAAAAAAATCAAGTTGTTCTAGAAAATAGACTCACCAAGCTTTCCAATGAGATATCCTGCACCTGATTTGGACTTCACAAAGCCTTCCAAAACTGGCCTGGAAAATGTGTTACGCATTGAATCAGCGGCACTACGCATAGGAGAAAAATTTGCCATTTTTGCGTGTTTGCTCAGAATTTCGCCTAGTCTTCTACTAGTTTGACTTTTTCTCTCTCATGGTCGAACTCATGATGTAAATTGATGTAAGTTGATGTACTTTTATGTAAAAATGATGAAAATTGACTTAAGGAGGTAGATACATCAGTTTTAGGTGGTTTTGATTTGAATGAATTAGTTTCCATAGTTTGAGAGGCAAGCTGTTCCACTGCCTATTTTTTAGTTCCTAGTTTAGATCTTGTTGAAACAGCTCCTTGACTCATGGATTCAACCCCTAATTCCTAGCATATTTTTTTTGATGCCTATATCTTGTACTTTCTTAGTCATTTGTCAAGGTTGGACTCTTGTGGATGCATTGAGCACTATTGTACATCACTTCTGCAGTTTGGCAAGGAAATAAACCAAGGTTTTGCAACATTTTGTGGGATTTTTGTGGTAATGTAATTTAGCATTGTTTTCTTCTCTGTAATTCAGTTGATCTTATGTTTATGTGTGCCATCATCTCTCTCTTTTAGCATAATTAAATGAATCAAGTTTAAAGGTGGAATTCATTGGTGTTTCACTGCTCTACCTTGGGGTTTATTTAGTGCTATATGTTTTCTACTATTTGAAGAGGACTCATGACACTTGCATGCCCTCTATAGCTCCTCACCAGTATTTATAATTTCCATTACACTCGTTTCAAAGTGCTAAAATACTTTCCTACCTCGCCCCACAGAAACCTTTGCAAATCTGTGTTCATTTCCGGGACCCAAAGTTGCCTTCCTCATCTAATCCAGCAACCAACCATTAAAATCAAACAAATTCCTCTAAGAAAGCATACCTAGCCTAAATTAGTCTTTATATTAGTCATCTCAACCCTTCCTTGATATATTTTCATTGAGATTGACAAGGAGAGAGCCCTCTCCCGACCTAGTAGGGCTAGCTACCAGGTTAAGCGTGGTTTGATGTTACCCTAGACCTGCCTTTCTCAGCCTAAGGTAGATTTAGGCCCTAACGTCTCTATTGGTATCAAGGAAAATCCGTGGTATTTCACCTTTTGTAGGTGTATTGTAGTTGCTATTTTCCCCATTTTCTTTTATATTGAGGATTTTGGTCCTTTCCCCTTAAATTTTGTTTTATCTTTATTCCTTCAATGTGCTCAAAATTTTATCTTATGCATAGACTGATCATAGAAATACTAGGCTTTCCTGATGGTGTCCTCTAGTGTCATTGGCTCATAGAATTCAATTATGTCTTATTAGGATTGTTGTAACCCACCAAGGTACCTATGAATCTTCACCTTCTCATCCTTGATTTACGGCACATACCGCAATAGTTCCAAAACTATATTGGTGTCAGCATCCAAAGTGAGTTGTCCCAACTTATCCTCATGAAACTCTTTCATTTTGTTTTCATAGTACCTCTTAGAGATGTACATTTCCTAGAAATATTTCTCAAATATTTTCCAATTTGGTTCATTTCCTTTAATGCGTTCCATATTTCCTAGATCTTCCCACCATATTTTGGTTTTTCATTCTAAGGTAAATCTAGCTACACTAGCCTTCATAGTTTCAAAGCAGCCATGGAATCTGAAGTACTTTTTTAATCCCAACAATATGGCTTCTACGTGTTCACTCTTCGTTATAGGTAGGGGAATTTTCTTTCTTGAATTCTTTTGGCATTGTGCTTTTCCCACTCCTTTTCTGGTGATGTCTTTTTGTCCTAGTTGTACCATTAGAGAATTGGTCATGGTTGTTTGTTTCTATTTTTGGAGTGCTAAGTGGAGTTCCTCCTCTTACTATGTATTCACTTTTATTTATGCACCTCATCTTGGATTTGCTACCTTCATCCTTATTTTTCCATAATCATGCTTCTAAAATTTAGATGGGATTTGCTTGGATTTATGTTTTTCAAGGTAAATAGCTCCAAGCTCATGTTGGTTTTATTTTTTCATATCTGGAAAGATCTGTAATACCATTGCATTCACCTCTACTTTCCTTTCTTTAGATCTAAAAATATTTTCAGTATCAACCTTGTGGCTCCTTAGTTAGGCTCTCAAGCTCATGAGCGTAACCATCCAATCAGGGGAATTTTTTCCTAACCGCTTTCCAACTAAATATTCTTCCTGGTTAGGATGGGTTCTAACCATGCTATATTGTACAATTATTCTGCTCATTCCCTTATTTTTTATGTAGATTGTGTGTTCTTATTTGGTGTCACACACATACACACACAACTTTCAACTAAATAAAACATAAACATATTAATCATATCCTTGGCATGTCAACACCAAGCATGCTAACATGAAGCTACTTACACAACCAAAACCCATGTTAGTTACATATTCCATAAACAAAAAGGTCATATAAAATTCCCATTAAAGTTGGTAATGACATCAACTACTAATTTAAATTAGCATTCATACAATAATTAATTGTAATCATCCATATTAAATTAAATTATTTATGTGCGTCTAATCCCCTTCAGGTCCAATGTTGATCCTTAGCTCTAACACCGATCTATAATCACCTCCCACCCACTTATTCCATCTCGGGTTGTGGGAGTGCTACTCATTTGACCTGATCTCAACGGCCTATTATGAAGATTGAGTTACAACAACCTATTGTCTCAAATTATTTATATCATGAAACTAATACCACCATTATTTTCACCTCATTGAGAGATTTTGATTGTTATAAGTTTTTCCTCAATTTGAGTCCTAGAGATAAAGTTATTCTTGTTATATGTTTGACCCATTATAGCGAATCAAAATCTAAATATTGAACTACATTTTTAGTGATATTTCCCCTCATTATGCTCCAAGTTTTATCCTTTGAAACATCTCAAAAGAAAAGCTATAATGAAAATGACAATATGATCTATTTGAAGAAGAATTAAGGAAACCAAAATTCCTTAGATTGTATATCTAAAAATGTAGAAAAACAAAATCTAAAAATTGAACAAGATGTCTTGATATATTTCCCCTCATTAGGGTTCAAGTTTCACCCTATGAAACCTCTCAAAAGAAATGTTATAGTGAAACTACCAATATGACCTGTTTGAAGGAGAATTCAGGAAGCCCAGCTTCCTAACATCATATCTATAAATTTAGAAAACCAAGATCTAAAAATTGAGCTAGATGTTCAACAAGATTTCCCCTCACTATGGTATAAGTTTTAGCTTCTGAAACCTCCTAGAAAACAATTTATTGTGAAAAATCCAAGATGACCTTTTTACCTCATAAATCACATTTTGGCTTCCACCTTTAAATTATAAGAATGACCCCAAAACTCTTCCCCGAATTATTTTTCAAACCTTATATCTCTTTAAATTAGAGGAAAATTTTATGACTTTTGTAGAGAAAAATTAAGCAAAAATCAACACGCAATTAAGAGGGCAGGCATGCATATGTGTAACTGACCCACGAATTTGAAAATTTATTAATATGATCTCTACCTGGAAGAAAATGTTGCCCAAATTGATTCAATTCCTTTACTTAGGGTTTAGGAAAACAATTCACATGTTTACTACCAAGATAATTCATATCCTCCACATGTTTATTTTTCATAAATAGGTCTCATTAAAAAAAGAAAAAAACTTGTTCAGAATAAACAAGTTAAACAATTACAATTTCATACATCTATTGTTGCAATAATAAATTTCATTTAGAAAGCATAAAATTACTTATCTTATTCATAAAAAGTGAGTATGGAACTGAAAGGGTGAGCTACTATCTTCCACACCATAGGAAGTACTATGTTGTTGTATTTCTCATGGTTAGCCACCCATGAACCAAATTATTCATCCCCTGAGAGAAAACTAAAATTAGGGATTTAGCACACATTTTTAAGACCAAATTGAACAAAAAAGGTGAAGGCCACTCTCCTTCACATATAGGAAAAACTTTGTGTTTGACCTTTCCAAATTTGACCAAGCTCATAAACATTCAAAAAAATACCACAGAGTTTTTCACAACACAAAGGAGTCATTCTTTCATCTTTGCAATCCCTTAAACCTACCCTCTTTAGTGATCTACGTGCAATATAAAATAGGATGATTCCTAGTTCTCAAAGCCATCTTGTCCAAATAAAAAGTGTTGCAACAGATTCACATCCTTTCACATAATCTATCACTCATAGTTCTTAAAAAATGACAAGGTAATGGTCACAACATTTGAACCTCTCTGCGTTCTGCCACCGACTCTCTTTCCAATTTGAGTTTTTGAGAGAGGAAAAATAATGTATGAGAGAAGAAAAGATAAAGGAGGAAGGAGCTCTTCATTTATCCTCCCTCTTTTTTCTATAATCACACCTTAACTGTACCATACCTACCACTATCCCCAACCCCCACTAAGAAAGAAAGAGGGCAAATACTATATTGAGCTGAACCCAAATGTTCTAGTTATGGAGATGGGGTCCAAATTTTTAATTTTTTTCTAACATCTAAAAAATTAAAATAAAAAGTTCTATTGTGCTCATCTCATCGAGACCTTTCCAACGATATAGTTTCATCTCCATCCAACCTCCAAATCGAAATATAGGGGTGTTCAAAGACTTGGCAAATAGAACTTGCCATCTCATCAGGTATAGCCATGTAGCACCCACTTGGTCCCCATGTGGTTCCCACATGACCTTCCAAGTCACAATAATGTCATTGTCTAAATTGTTCATGGTAATAATATAATATGGATTCCACCCCAAAAGGGTTATGGATCCATGTGCATATATATTATATATATATATATATAGATATATATATATATATATATATATATAATATAATATATAATATATATAATATTATATATATATGTATTACATTTCTCCCCATTACAACATATAATGCAGATCACATGGTCCCCTTTTTTTCCACCTCACCCCGGGAGTAAAACCCCAATATTTACCTCCATGCACATTTAGAGAAGTCTGGGGTATCCCTCCTCTAACATTGTCATGGTTACGTGAAAAACCCCTCCTTCCTCATCATTCCTATCATATTTGCATGGCATGTAGTAGGCCCTCCATCAAATACCACATCACCCTAGTAGTAAAACCTTGGGGATTTCATAGAACATGCTAAATACAAATGTTGAGGTCCGGGGACGAGGATGGAGATTCCTCCCATTAATTGACAATGACCAACTTCCGTCACATTTCTCTTTCTCGGGACAAAGAGTCCTTAGAAGTCAGATTGAGAGTCTCCTTTAGGAATACTCATAGTGACATCATCTCAGGGTGGCGTCACCTGCATGGTCACAATTTCACCCAATGGCTCTACAACAGGTGTCAAGGGCTTATTGCCTCCATGGTTTCCACAGGAGCCACACAAATATGTTCTTAGCTAGTTATATGAGTTGACTAAATTACATGCAATATTACCCCATTTCCGCATGTATAGTCTAAGGCTTGTAATTCAGCCCATCACTAACACCATTTTCAAGTGGACCCCTTAAATCCACAACATCCCAAGAGTAAGCCCATGAGATCTCCTGCTTATGCTTCCTTTGAAACATCTAGGGTAAATTCCATGAAGTCATCCAATGACACAAACTCAAAAGGAGAGTCAAGGGCTCTACTAACATCTCACTCTCAACTTTGGGAATGGAACCTCGCCACATGGGCATGCAAGGTTTTGGGTCTTCACATCATTGTAAAGGTTCACAATGGAAATTAATTCTCATAATTTCCAAGTAGTTCCACCCTTCCAAGCCTGTGAGTTAATCCTTCTAAGACCCATCCAGTAGTGAAGGCATTCCTTTTGGGACTAATCTAATGGCCTGGATTTCTTCCTAGGCTTAGGTTTTTCAACTTCAAACTCTTGACATTTCAAGGATTTTATAGGTGTATTTTAAGATAGCCTTTCCTTAGGGTCTCCAACACCACACTCGATGCAAAGTTTAGTCTTAAAATCAAAGACTTACATAGGTTCCTAGGTGCACATACATACATACATACATACATGCATACATACATATATATATAGATATACTTATACTTATACATATAATACATATGATACATATACATATACATATATATATATACATATATTACATATGTAGTATGTGTGTATAGGGCTACCGCTCCTGATATTTCTTGTTGTCTTGACCCACATCGACCTACAACATACAAAATATGGATATTACATATTTATTAGATGATAACAAGGTTATCCCTCTTGAGCTTACAATAATTTGGCATAATCCTAAAATTACATAAGTATTTAGACACATAATAAATAAGACAGAGGTTTGTGCATCCAGTATACTTGGGAATATTGGACCAAATTCAAGCCCATAATAGTTTAGGGACACAAGAATCCATTCATTTACTTAGGAATTACACAAGAAATCAGCATTCCTCAAGCATGCATAAAATCACATTTTCTTTTCAAATTACAAACATTTTAAATCACAATCCATATCAGACTAGAGAAATTTCTAAAAGTCAACCTCTCATTTCCACACAAGAAGAAATGAATCCCTTCTAGTAGTTTAGATAGTTATTAGCACATCAAATGCAAGCAAGATATCCACATGCATTATAAAGATAGACTCAACCGTTTACATAACAAATGCATGACATAACCTGATAAAAAGAACCATAAACATTCAATAATTTCAGCCAATAGTTTCATATACTAGAATTCCTACAACCATGCACATTCTTCAAATTCATACATTAAATTTCACAAGGAAACCTTTTAACTTCACAACTCTTACCTAAATACATGGAAATAAAATAAATCCAATGGCCAAAATAAGGGTGGGACCTCGATTTTCCACCCAAAAATAGACTCACTACAACCAAAATTACTTGCAGTAGTCAACCCCCAAGCTCGATCCATGATCTAAGGGAAAATTTCTGATGGGCCTCTAAATTAGGCATAAATTAAGGCCCATACAAATGTCATTTAGCACATTAAACCTCTTTTTTTCACTAGATGACATATTTTTAGCTTTAACATTTTCATTAGTAAGGTTTAGAGATAATTGCATATTTGTGCCTAATATTATTTATTTTTGTAGAATATTGTGAGAATATTGGGTAGATTATGAAGATTTGGAGGAGGAGATAATCTAGGGAATTTTTGCCTACTATATGAGTATCAATATTGGATAATAAATCAACAAGATATTATGAAATTATTGTACAAATTCTAGAGCTCTAGTGATTGAGAAAATCTAGGAATCTGTTCCTTGTCATTTAAAGGAGATTCTCAGTGTTGGGAACCAGATCTAGTATTTGAGGGATTTTGGAGGGGAAAGCTTCCTCCTTTCAAGGAGAATTATTCCTTGTCATTTTGTGTGAGTAATAATTCAAATTTTCCTCTAGGGGATGAATTTCTTAGTCTTCTTCTCGAGAAAACTTGTATTTTTGCAGCCGTGCTTTCATTTCTAGTAGGGGTGTACTTGGATTGATTCAAATAATGAATTTTGGTGCCATTTTTAGCTTCTAAATATTTTTTTCCTTCATAGTAATCTGAGTACCCTTGGGATTGTCCATCCCATGAGCCTCAAACCCCTTTTTACAATTTTTATTTCTTCTTTTCACTTTTTATTCACATGCATCTCTTATTCTTGTTTTTCCTATTTCTGCATTTAGTATTGATGCTTCTTTTGTTGTAGGATTGGGTTAAATGATTGAAGTGAGTTTTTTTGCAGGTTATTTACATATTCACAATAATTATTCATCCTTATAATATATTTAAAATTCATATTCATCGTTTAGTTACTTGGATTGGTTTACTAGTTCACAAGTCTAAACTTTCCTAGAAGTCTCGTGTAGCGAAAAGTAGTAATTTTATGCTATTTTTTAGAAACTGTTAATGAGATTCAATTGAGTTGATTACATTTGTATTAGATCATAAAAAAATTTAATATAATAAAAAAATTTACCCCAATCTATTTTCACTTGATTAGGTTAGGCATTTGACAGGTTAACTAACTACTAGTTCTTGAATTTCTAGTTTTTAGATTAGTAATTTTCTACATTCTTGCATGCATTAACAAGGGTATTTTTACATGATTCTAATTTTAATAGAGTCCTAAGACATCCTAGTTAATAAAAAATGTCCCATCCTATTTTCATTTGATTTACTTGGCCATTTAGTGAATTATCTCCTCTTGCAACAATTTTGTTTCGCTTGTAGTAACCTCCTGTAACACTCCTAGAACATGTGTAAACTTGACCATATTTTCTCCAAACATTTTGTTTTTGTCTCTTAGGATTGAATCATAAAACCTAGGCTCTAAATCCATGACTGAGGAAGAATAAATGCCAATTAGGATATGTCACTTTACAAAGCAGATTATGCCTATTTATTTGAATTCATGCTCTTAGGATTTCAATTACAAATTGTTGTTCTTGCCTAGGATTAATTTCTTTTCAGAGTAACATTTCCATTTCTACAATTAGTTTAGGCTTTTATTTCATGAAATTCACTCCATTACATCATATTAACGAATTAATGACACATTGTATGTTGCAAATATAGAACTGACACCTCTTAAGTTTGTACGAACCCCGAGGTGATCATTTAAGTTGGTAGCCTTGGGAGTTCAAGAATTATTGTTCCAATACTGGGGCTCATCACTTTTTGGCACCATTTCTAGGGTAGTGTCATAGTGTGCATTCTTTTCTTCCATATTTGATTCATTTCTTTTACTTTCTAGAAAGAACAAAATTTCATTAGACATTTCATTTCAAAGATGGAAAAATTGCATTGTATTAGCATTCTTATTCAAAAAAACTATAAAAAATTATTTCTCAAACACAAACCCCCCCCCCTTTGATCACACGGTGCAGTAAGAACCACACCACCATCCACTTTTGGAGGTAGAAGAAGAAGAAGAGGTGGAAAATACGATAAAAGAAATGGATGAAGATGATAATAATGAGGAAGATCCTATTGGATTTTCCATTCAAAATATTGATAATGATGTTCATATTTCAATCTTTCTTTCTCGGCATCCATGGTATGAGGTCAGAGGATCTGAAAACCTTTCTCTTTGAATTTGAATTGTTTGTAGATCTTACAGTTACTTATTAAAATCTAAAAATTTGATATTGTTTTTGGCAACATTGAAGGATAAAGCACTTAAATGGTTCATTGAGTTTAGGGACTAATTCATTAATATCATGGAATGATACACAAAAGATATTTCTAGAAAAATATAAAGACCATGACCTTAAGGAATAAATATTTAGAATGAATAGAAAAGAAGGTGAGGGCCTTGAGGATCTAATAAAGAGGTTCATGTATAATGTTAAGAGGGAAAAGTTACATTAGTTAGGATATGGCACACTAAAAACCCTCTTAATTAGAAAAGTTAGGGATGAATCGATTGATATCCTTGATCTCATGAGTAGAGGTGATGTATACCAATTATCATTTGAAGAAATTTGTGAAACATGAAAACACATTTCGAGAGGAAGGGCAAGAGTAAGTAAATAAGTATCAAGATTGATAAGTCTAGTCAAACTTGGAAATTTGTTTGATGACTTTAAAACATAAATTCTTAGCAATATAAGCGAAGTAGAAATGTTAAGAATGCAAGATGAGGAAAAACAATATGTTGATATTTGTGTTTTCCATGTACAATGATGTGTTCTTAAATATTTCCCATCATTACCAAGGTTGAAGGAAGCTTATTGTGGAGCACTCGAAAGGTATGCTTTTGACAAACAATTTAGTGGCTTTTCAGTAACATTTGTAACATTTTCTGCATCATGAACTCAAAGAAATAAAGAATTCTAATGAAACATGTGAGAATTAACATGGAAAGCTTAATCGCTGATAATTGTCATTTTTCTATGCAGGGAAAGGTGGAAATGAAGAGCTGTCGTTCAAAATGGAAAGGCAGAGGAGGAATAATTGTTGTCCCCCTAGAAGGGAACCGGATGCAAACGCGATCGAGCAGATCAAAGAAGAACAACCCAGGAAAGGAAGAAAGGATACCAATTCGGCGGAAAAGGGAAAGAAAAGTAAAGGATTAACAGCTTGGCAAATCCCTCAGGATCTTTGATCCTAAGGGGTCGCTGTTTTACTTATTTTTGTTACCTAGATATCCCCGCCGTTACTTTTATAAAAAGGAACAACATCGTTAAGAAAAGGGACTTTTTTTGTAACTTTCAGTTTTCAGACTAAACTTTGATCATCGAGTCTCACTGAGACCTGGTTTACTGTACGTTTGTTGATGTGTTAATATAAAAGACTTGGTGTTTATTTCGTCTTTGCTTCTGGAGTAATCTAAGGCGGTGTACCATTGGAAGCTAAGGGCTCGACTCCGAAGGACACTTGCTTTTGTATCATTATAACTTGATTTCTGCGTGGTTTGCTTATCTTTATTGCTCGGTAATCTGATATGCTTTTCATGTGCTATTCCATGCTCTGCTATGATTAATTCATTAATGGTTATTTCAGGGAATCCGTGTAGTGACTCTGCATTGCATGATTGAATCTTTTCAGAGTTGATTGCATGTTATTAGTCTAAACCAGCTATTTCTGTTACAGAGCGTCTGTACTGAATATTACTGTTATTGGATTCATTTGAAATCCTGATTATTGGAATCTGAAAGTGATGTTATTCTATTTGGAAACATAGTCGTATTATCCTTAATTGTCAGATTACTATATTAGTGTGAGGTGTGCATATATGATCGATTACTGTTGTTCCATAATTCATCAATGAGTGTTGTTCCGTAAAGTACATTCCATCCAGTTCGCCTTAAGGGAGAAGATTGTTATTTCATCGTAGAGTGTGAGTTTGGTTCATTAGAGCAAGTTTGATTCTGACTCGCGAGACTTAGTTCTTTTGATTGTTGTTCCATTTACTGTCGTTCCATTTTAGACTTGTTGTTCCATTTCCTATTTGCTGTTCTATTTTACTTTCTGCCGTTCCATTTACTTTCATTTGCTACTTTGGTGTGAGAAAAGGTCTAAGGCTGTAGTGAGCCTCAACAGTCGCTGCCTAGCTCCCAAACCTATGGTCCATGCTCTAATCTCCTTTCCATCAGTTTCTAGAGGGATGGGTTATCGCTTCCACACCCTTGACTGATAAGTTGCCTTGTGTGATTTTATCCTTTTGAAGTAATGGTTTAGAATTCATTTACTTTTGTATTTTAAGAAGTATACTACAAAACATTACTCTTGAGTAAATAGCCGCCTCAGACTGAATACACTCTTGAAATAAAATGTCATCCTTGGGTTGACAATTAATGTGAGGTAATTAGGTGTTAAAAAGACCCTTTTTATCGCTCCACATTTTGGCGCCGTTGCCGGGGAGAGTGTAGCCATTTCTAAAGAGTAGCGTGAATCTGATGAGTGCCTGCTAGG
>APFE030324669.1:31389-48872 GCA_000404065.3 Pinus taeda | reverse complement strand
CTCCTATGGTGACTCCTGCAGCGACTTCCTGCGGCGAATCCTATGGCGACTTCCTGCGGCACATCCTACGGAAACTTCCTGCGGCGACTTCCTGTGTCACCTCCTGCGGCGCCTCCTGCGGCGACTCCTGCGGTGCCTCCTCACTTCCGCAGCTGCAATGCTCAAGAGATCACCCTTCACAGATTCGCTTTCCACTTCACTTTCATATAGATCGAGCTTTTGAAACAATAACCCAAAATATCAGATCTTAAGATATTCAACCCAAAAGCGTGCCTAAGCCAAATGATCTCCTTTGCTTTATATAGGCAAGCTCTTCCTCAAATCATGGATCATGGGGCTCAATAATAATAATAAAATAAAACAATACCATGGGCCAAAACCATAACAAACCAATACCATCAACTCAATACTAGGGATCAACACGTCTGTCGAGATGCCATGGTCCAAAAACCATAGGTTCAAATTCCAAGGACTAACTACCATGGACCAAAGGTAAGTTTTCCCACATGAAATAAACTTTTCTCCATAGGTTCAAATTCCAAGGACTAACTACCATGGACCAAAGGTAAGTTTTCCCACATGAAATAAACTTTTCTCTGCATAAAATTCCGTGAACTTTTCTCCACATGAATAAGCTTTTTAATTCTCATCATATTGAGAGCCATGCCATGGGTGTTGCCATCAAGTACAAAATCTGTAACATATAACCATACCAGAAACATAATGCCAACACTCATATCATATCTTTCCTACTCATCAGCTTGTAGAATAGCCTCTCTGTCCCACCTTTGACTGTTTTGGTCCTGCAGTAATGATTCTTCGTAGGCAGCCAATGTCGAAAAGGCAGCACTGCCTTTATCTTCCATGCAATGAATTTCATCCTCTTCTTCAAACTGCTCCTCCTCCATGACTACGTTTTGAAAAGGAGCCTTAACTTTATGTTCTTCATTTGCTTCTTTGCCCCTCTGAATGATTTGCAATTGTTCATTTGCTCTTCTAAATGGATTTGGATTTCTTGGAGCAAATGGGTTTGGAAACCTTGCCTTCCCAGAGTTCTGCTCAACCTTCAGCTTAGATATCTCAGCAGCCACTGACTCTATCATTCTGGTAATTTTGTCTAACTTAGGTTCTAAAGATGAAACAGAGGAAGAAGAAGCCCCACCTCTCTGCCTCCTTCTGTCAGCTGTTAGATGATCCAAAAATACAATTTTATCATAGGTTATAAAATTAGAATAAAATAATTATTAACTTAAGATATTAAATTAATAATTATTATTCTAGAATATTTAATTGTTTAATGGAGACTTTGAGAATTAGCAGTATGTGTGTAACAGATATGAATCTCCAATGTCATTATTAGGCTCTATTTAGCAGATTGTTCTCAAGTTGGTTTATAGCATTTATGTAAATGGACACTTGGTTATTTAATAAGTATCCATAATGAGGTAGTGAGAAACATGGAGCTTATAAATAGCTCATTCAAGGAGTTTTGGTGTGTTCGGTGGTAAACTCTGCAAATCAAATTATGTAATTTTTATTTTATTTATTTATATTTTATTTGTTATTATTTTATTTTTATTATTTATTTTATTTTATTTTATTTTATTTATTTATTTATTTTTATTTTTTTTGATTAATAAAATTACGTGTCTAAGGACACTTCTACCATTATCAACATGACTTTTGAGCTTTTCCGCAGCAATGATATTCGATTCCACAAATAAAGTTGCATCTTGCATATTAGCTAGAGTGGCACATCTTCTTTCTCTTAGGAGTAGGCAGAAATCAGAGTCAAAAGAACTGGCATAGGTGAGTTTGGCAGAGGTGGGGGTAGGCTTCAATTCAACTGGTATCTTACTATACATACAATTGAATCTTTTACTAAAATCAGGCAAAGATTCCCCATTTTCCCTCTTCAGGTTACCAAACTCAATATGGTAATGTAGCAAGTCTTTTTTATCCCCCCAGTGTTTCAAAAATACATCATCTAATGCTTCAATGTCTGCTATAGACCTGGGGGCCAACTCTCTAAACCACTTTCTAGCCTCTCCATCAAGGCTCTAGACAAACACTCTCATCCACACATCATCCTCACTGATATCTAGGTTGTTAGCATAACTATAAAAAGACTCAAGGTGTTCTTCAGTTATTACCCCTTCTGTACCAGTGAACTTAGGCATGTATTTTTGATATTCTCCTACAGGCATGGCATACAAAGGAACATGCAAAACCAAGGGTCCGTATCTAGCAGCTATGATTCTTTCCATATTTGTAGGTGCTTGTTGGCCTACCATGGCTGAGGTAGGTGGAAGGATACTGGCAGATTGAATGGTAGGAAACAATGAAATAGATGACAGAGACAAGGGAATATGATGGACTGTATGGGAGGCTCTCTTTGGACTGAGATCCAAAGAGGAACTAAAAGAACCAGGAGCTTTATGAATCTCTGAGGGTAGTTCTTCACTAACAATGCTAGGCTCTGTATCTTCAAAATGCACATTCTCAGCTATAATCTTCTCTTGTAGAGACACCTAAGATTTCTTAGGATTACCTGATCTTGATGCTCATTTCAGTGATGTTTCCTTATACTTAACAATATTCTCAGGGTCAGGCACTAGGTCAGCTGGTTATTTCTGAGGATTTCTCCAAGTATGCCTCATGAACTGAGCCATAATTGTAATGTGGAGTCACCACTAGGTTGGTTCTCCAGTAGAGTTGCCAGATAGATGATTACAACCATAAATGTGTCCAGACCTTGTCTATCATAAAAGCTGGAACTGTGTCGTTCTCCCAGGGAAGATGAGCTTCAATCTCCTCTCCCTGAAAATGACACCAATTAATGTTATCTCCCCAAGAAACTCTCCTGGGTTGTAGCTCAGAGATGCTTGGGACATTACTAATTCAACTTAATGTTGCAAATGGATGAATGGAAGGAATGATGCTTGTTCAAGCCAGATAACCAGTCCTACTTTTCTTGACTCCAGACATGCGTGAACACCCCTAGACTATAAGGCTTTAGACCACTAATTACTCACAGTTTAAGGATTGGGTGAACATGGAGAATACTGACCACACCAGCAGATGCACAAGACCTTGTGATGGCTAGATGCAACTATTAAAGAGGTCTGCGAATCTAATTCCATAATGCACAGACAGGATGACAGCTCTCTGGCATTAGGTGAAAATAAACTTGAATAAAAAATTCACTGATACATATAAGAACTTAACACAGAGGTAGGATGACAACTCCTCTAATGCTAAACATCAAGAGTTCAGGAAAACTGCATAACAGGCACAACCTAGAACAGAATAGGAATGGAAAGTGAGCAACTAATAGCAAAAGAAGCTTGTATCAGCTGAAAATGAATATGAGATGCTGCAAGTATCAAAGCGGTTATAGTCTCTAGAAGTGGAACCTTACATCAAAACAACAACCATCAACCCTGATTACATCTTGTTTCTGGGTATATATAGAGATTGAATACAAAGGCACTCGGCCACTCTAAGTGTGGAGGGGTCATAATTGACCACCAACTGCTTTAACTGCCTGGCATAGCTTCTGAGTGCAACTGCTTGCTATATCAAATGAATTCGATCTCCTCGAGTGCTCTGTTGTACTCTTAGCTGGCTAGAGTGTCGTATAAGATAAAATTCCATGCTTGTTAAATGCAAGTTTTTTCTCAAGCCTTGTCCTTCTTCTTCTCGGGTATACAGTCTGTTGAATGTGATGGTTGAGGAGGAAATTAACCAGGTACAGGAAGAAGGTCGTTTTTGTCCTTCGGGCGCATGGAATGATCAGGCCAAGAGGAGTGCATGGCGAAAGTACGAGTAGGATAGAGGGAGGAGATCAGCCATTGGATCAAGTGGATAGATGGTGGAGATCGCTTGGCGGGAGGTATTGGGAGGAAGCAGGGGGCAAGATGATCACGAACCATTGGATCTCAGGTGGGCAGATCCAACAGTCATCGGGCGGAGGAGACGCACGGGTTTTAACTAGTGGGCAAAGCAGTTTCGGGAGCGAGCGGTATTAATCTCACTACCGTGGATTGTTGGGTGGTAAAGGTACAAGGGTGAGTGATCCCATTCAGACAATGACGCATGGCGGCGAGGAAAAATGAAAGCCACCTTTCATCACGGGTTATCATGTTGTCACTTCGCAGGTGCGGGGAGACGAATGCCATCTGATCGTGGCAGAGATGATCAGATGGTGAGGAAACAATCGAGCAGGTTTTTGATCGGATGCGGCTGGGAATGATTGGATCGGGATGTGGTGATCGATGGTTATGATTAAAACGTGACTATGGGGCTATGGAGGCACGGGGTCATGTGATGGAGGCACTATGGGGCTTTGAACTTAGTGCTTCGGGGCTTGAAGAAGAAAAGGCTTATGTCGAGTTTTGGAGGAAAAAGAGAGATAGCAGGGGGTTATGAGAGTGTGAGCGGAGTGAAGGGGAATGAGAAGGATGACTGGTAGGAGTCCTCTTTGAGCAATAACAACACAGCTAGACCTACATTTGACCCTCAAAATGTCCAAGTACGTAGCAAAGCTAACATCAACAAAATAAAGCTGAAACAATTAGGACACCAGGTCTATTACAACCTTTATCCATTCCAAGCCAACATTGGGAGGAGGTTCCAATGGATTTTATCACAGGTTTACCCAAGTCTAAGGGAAAGAGTGTCATCATGGTGGTAGTTGATAGACTTACCAAGTATGCACACTTTTGTGCATTATCACATCCATTTAAAGACAGTGCAGTTTCTACGACATTTATGGAAACAATTCAAAAGCTACATGGAAACCCAAAGATTATTCTGAGTGACAGAGATCCCATTTTTATAGGAAATTTTTAGACATAATTATTTTCTTATCTTGGTACTCAGTTAGCTGATAGCTCATCTTATCATCCTCAATCTGATGGGTAAATGGAGATAGTAAACAAATGTATGGAAGGATATCTTCATTGCTTTGTATCTGATAAACAGACACAATGGGTAAAATGGTTGCCTCTGGCTAAATGGTGGTATAACACTTCCTTCCATACTGCAACAAAAATGGCACTTTATGGATATCAGCCTCCATCCATCACATCATATTTAAGATAAAATTCTAAGGTTCAAGCAGTGGAACATCACATCGAGCATCAATAACAATTTCTCCAATTCATAAAGGATAACCTCGTGTTGGCGCAAAATAGAATGAAACAAAAGGCAGATCAACATCGCAGTGAAAGAAGTTTTGATGTAGGTGATTGGGTATTCCTAAGGCTACAACCATATAAACAAATGTCCCTCAAGAAAGCTAAGAAGGATAACAAATTGTCACCAAAGTATTATGGCCCGTACAAGGTGTTGCAAAAGGTTGGTACTATCGCATACAAATTGGAGCATCTTGCAGCTTCTCGAGTGCACCCAATTTTCCATGTTTCATGTTTAAAGAAGGTTATAGACGACAAGATCCCAATTCAAACAATATTGCCAGAACTTGACAAGGAAGGAAAAATTATATTGGAACCGGAAGCAGTGATAGAAACAGGAACTCGACAACTACGAAATTGATCCATTTCAGAGTATCTCATCAAGTGGAAGAACTTATCTGCTAAAGATTCCACATGGGAGGATGAGAATTTTATATAGAAGCATCCAGAACTACTCAAGCATTGAGGACAACACTTTTTTGAAGGAGAGGGGCATGTTAGGTTCCTATAATACTAGTGATGTCCCCATTAATATTGTAGTTGTATCCCTTATTAATATTGTTGTGCACTTATTGTCCCCATATTGTTATTATTGTGCCCCATAGAATCCCTTTATTGTTATTTTTGTGCCTTTATATTATTTTTGTTAGGTCGGCTTGGTTATATTGTGACCCCTTAGACTCCTATATATAGAAAGGAGGTTTTGTCATTTGTATCATCCAAGAATTGTTCATTTGTGTAATGTAAAAGAGGTTGCCCCCCTCGAAGAGGCTTATTTCTAAGGCGTTCATCTATATTTTCTATCTTTTTGTGAGTTTGTTTAATAACAAACATATCTTTGCAAGGCCCGCTTGTTAAACTGTTAGCCATCTATACTGAAGATAAACATAGTATTTCATTTCAGCATTTAAGATTGCTTCCAGTTGTGTGAAAGTTCCCTTACTTGATTTCCTTGCAAATTATTCTTTTACATTCCAACACTAGAATTGCTTTGGTGTCAATTGTCTTTAAGATTGTTTTCTGTCTGATTCTGCAACATTTCGTTTAAGAAGTAGGTTTACGAATAGGAAAATTTCATACCACTTTTGGCATTGCCTGTGCTTCGTCTCTAAGTTTATGAAACACCCGAGTTGACAATTAAGTGTTGAGGAGTTTTATTAAGTGCAATTCTTGCACCCAACACATGGGGTTGAGTATTTCAAGGGTAGTAATTCTCTTATCCCCTCACATTATTTACATTGTTATTCATTGTTGGTATTCCCCTTTTCCATTGATGTCTAAGGGGGGGGGAATATAAAGTATGGAGAGAGTATGGATATCAGATCAACTTCAAAGTTTGGATATTAAAGTAAGATTTCAGATTAGGCTATGGAGATCAGGTTGAGGTTGACATCAATTTCAGAGGGGTAGCATGTTGGCATTGATGTCAATAGGAACTTAGCAATTATTTTCATATCATGATCTAAAATTGGCTTGAATATCTTTTTTTGTGTTTGGAGAAGAGTTGCAGGAGGATGCAGGGCTATTTGGAAAGATGGAGTATTATAATGATGTCTTGATAATTACAGAGGAAGATTGAATAGGTTTGGAGGTTGTCATGATTATCATAGGCTTGAAATGGGTTTGTATGGGCTCTACAAGTTGAAGAGGTGCTTGAAGAAGTAGATGAAAAAGTTTTGGAAGTCCAAAAGCTAATTATATGGTAGAAAGGAGGCTTGGAAGGGGTAACACTGGTAACATGAGCAAAACCTATGCTATAATGTTGAATAATAGTGTTCTATTGTGCATTATAATGCACTTCCTAAAAGGATAGCCTTCATTATACTCTATAGGAAGGTTCTCCAGGATTATATGCCATGTATTGTATTTTGATTGATGTTATGATATAAAGAATATATTATTTCTCCTTGATGCCATGTATTTATGTTATATCATTGTATTGGGCATGCATAGAGAGAACATACTTGTGTGTAGTCTTAAGATCCATGTATCATCATTGTCTCATATTTTGGTAAGATTCAAGGAGCCTTATTGCAGAGGAGCATAAGTGTTGCTACAACATTAAAGAGAGCATGAATACAACCCCATTACATGGTTAAGGGGAGCATGTTTGGCATGAGAGGATGCATGGTATTGGCTAGATACATGGTTGGTAGCTGAGTTCATTGGTTTACATTCTTATCTTATAGGAGAGACATCCTTGGTTCATTGGTTTGTATTAGCCTTGTAGTTAACATGGGATTGAGTATTTCAGGAGGAATACTTGTCTTAGCCCCTCACATCGCTGAATTTTTTGTTCATCATTGGTATTACCCTTTCCATTTATTTCAAAGGAGGGGAGAGTATAGAGTATGGAGAGAGTATGGAGATTAGATCAACTTCATAATATAGATAAGGTTATGGAGATCAATTTGAGGTTGAAAACGATGCTAGAGGGGGAGCTTGCTGGAATTGTAGTGTTGGCATTGATGTCAACAAGCACTTAGCATTGTTTTTTTTTATAATTATGTCAACATGGATTGTATCTCCCTCTTTGTGATTGGGAGAAGAGGTGCAGGAGGATGCAAAGTTACCGGACAAGGTGGAGTATTAAAATGATGTATTAATACTTGTATAGGAGTATTGAATAAGTTTGGAGGCTTTGTAATGATTATCATAAGCTTGACATGGCTTTTCATGGGCTCTATAGGTTCAAGTGGTGCTTGAAGAAGTATATGGACAATTTCTAAAATTCCTGAAGCTGAGCAGATGGTAGAAAGGAGGCTTCGAAGGGGTAACACAGGTAACATGAGCACAACCTATGTTACAAAATTGGATATTAGTGTTCTATGGTGCATTATAATCCACTTCTTGAAAGGATAACCTTCGTTACACTCTATAGGTGGTTTCTCCAAGGATTTTATGCCATGTATTGTATTTTCATTGATGCTGCTATGTAAAGCATATATTCTTTGTCATTGATGTCATGTATTTATGGTATATCATTGTAATGGGAAATCTTTTGATCACATATGTGACTTGTGCAGGAAATTCTTGAGGAACCAATATAGATCTGGTAAAGGAATTCAGAATAGAAATAATAAAATTGAATCTACTTATGCTATGATTATTGGATTAGAAAACAAAATGGACAGTATGAAAATTGAAATAATGAATATTGTTAGAAAACAAATAGACTCTTTGAAGTTTCAACAAAAACTTGTAGAGGAATAAGAGTCATTGTCTATTTTTTTTCCAAAATGTATAAGAAAGCATATTTTAAGAGAATGTCCTCTCAATATTAAAGAAAAAAATAAATGTGCAATTTGTATAGAGAACTGTGCCATGGAAAAATGTCCCTCCATACCTGGGCTGAAAGCTATACTTGAAGGAGGATAACCTGAAGCCGAATCATTGCATGCTATGGGAGTAAGAAGAAACTAGCCTCAGGTAAGTGCAAGTATGGCTCCTAAATGTCCACCACATTTTTTTGGTTATAATGCATGATTATTTTCCTATCCTAACAATAGTCACTCTCAACATTGGCAGCATGGGAACCAATATCATTATGGACAACCCTCCCAATCTTGGCAACAAGAATGAAGAGGGCTAAACCATTCATATCATTCACACCATTCCTATCCTGCACCTATGCAGTCATATCCTCCTACATATGCACCTTACCCAATACCACAACCATCATTACCTCACCTAAGTCAACCAATGCCACCATTTCCTTTACCTCCACCGTTTTGACCTTCTTAGCTGCCTACCCAACCCCAATAACAAAGCGGTAAATATGATCCATTCTATGAACCCACTTTCCTCATCTAGATACCATTCCATGCCAGTTGGGGTCAATGACCTCCAATTGAGATCGAGGAAGATAGTAACCTCAACAAATCAAAATCAGCGTATGGTGATTATCAACGAGAAAGGTGAGGAGGAAACTCCTCACCATTCTGAAAAAGTTGACACCATCCGGCCTATCCCCGTACCTTTTGAGCCTTTTCCATCTTCTTCCAACCGACCTCCCTATCTAGAGAGGTTAGTTGTGGAGAAGAAAGACCCCATTCTTGAGTCTAGCCTAGCTTTTGAGCTTAGTAAGCTTTTCATAAATGTACCTTTGCTCGAAGCTATTAAAATGATCCCCATTTGCACAAAAATCATTAGGGAACTCTGTCACAAGAAGCCAGGAAGGAGAAGACTAGAACCTCAAACCATTCAATTTGTTGGTAGAGCAGCAGAGTTAATGACAGGGTGTATACACATGGAGAAATATACCGACCTAGGAAACCCTATTGTCTTTGTTCAGATAGGTGATGTCCTTGTCTCCAATGTACTTATAGACCTAGGGGTAGCCATTAATGTTATGACCAAGAAAACCATGGATAAACTTGGATTGGTCCATATTCATCCTACTCCCACTGTGCTTGAACTAGCAGAAAGATATAAAATCAAGACGGAAGGGGTGTTGGATGATTTGGTCATTTCTCTAGACTCTTGTGAATATATCACAGACTTCATTGTGCTTAAGCCAAATAACCCTATGGGAGATTCCAGGAATAAGGTCACCTTTTATCCACCCACTAGATCCATTCAGGAACTCTGAGACACTTTATGGTTAGACAACAATAGTGATGAGGAGACTCGGCCTATTTCCTTGATACATCATAACGTTGAGTTCTCGCAGGAGGGTGAGATTCAAGACTTCTTGAACAATCTAGACACCATGCCAAATTTTGAGTCATTGAGTAAGATTTTTAGACTATATTTTCAAGAAAGATATGACTCTCTACCTCCCTCGCCACAATCTCTAGTGACACCTCTCTGTATGCTTGAGCCTGATACCACCCTTGTTGAGATTAGTCCAGGTAAATCCTTGCATATCAGTTCAGACTTGGATTCTTCCCAGCAAGAGCAACTTGTGAATTTGTTGTGAAACCATCTTGATGCCTTTGCATGGGGCTATGAATATATGAAAGGCATCCCTACTCAAACTTGTACCCACCATATGTATATTCAAGATGGAGCCCGACCTGTCCAACAACCCCAAAAGTGAATGAACCCAACTCTAAGAGATGTTGTAAAGGAAGAATTGGAAAAACCCTTAGATGTTGATTTTATCTATCCTTTTTCTGACAACCAGTGGGTCTCTCCATTGGTCTTAGTCCCGAAAAAATATGGGAGATGGTGCATTTGTATTGACTATAGAGAATTGAACAAAGCCACTCTCAAAGATTACTTCCCCCTTCCTTTCATCAATCAGGTACTCGATACCCTTGTTGGTAAGTAGTTTTATTTTGTAGATGGCTTTAGCAGGTATAACTAGATACATATTGCACCCAAGGATCAAGACAAAACCAGTTTTACATGTCCACGGGGTACATTTTTCTTATCAAGTGCTTCCCTTTGGGCTATGTAATGCCCTGGCTACCTTTCAAAGGGCGGTCTTGGCCATTTTTGCTGACCTTGAGTGTGTGGAAATCTATTTGGATGACTTTTTTGTGTTTGGTGATTCATTTCAGGAAGCCCTCAAGAATCTAGAAAAAGTGCTTCTTCATTGCCAAGAATCTCATCTCACCTTGAGTGATAAAAAATGCAGATTAATGTGCAAGGCAGGGGTGGTTCTTGGCCATCTTAGTTCTGACAAAGGTATCCAGGTTGACCCTGCAAAAATAGAAATTATTTTGAGTCTTCCTATACCCAAAATTCAAAGGGAAGTGAGAGGTTTTCTAGGACATGTGGGCTACTATAGGAGATTCATTGATAATTTCTCAAGGATAGCTACCCCCATTTTTCAACTTTTGGCTAAATATAGTGAGTTTTCTTGGTCCACAACTTGCCCACAGTCCTTTGAGACATTGAAGGAAAAACTAGTCCAGGCGCCAGTTTTGAGAGGAGCAAACTGGTGCCTACCATTTTATATTTCCTCTGATGCTTCAAATACTGCTATTGGTGCAACTTTAGGACAAGAAGAAGACAAATAATCTTATGCTATTTATTTCATTAGTAAAAACTTTTCACCTGTTGAGCTAAATTATATGGTTGCTGAGAAGAGTTTTTAGATGTGATTTTTTCCATTAATAAATTCATACATTATATTACAGGATATGAAGTGTTTGTGCATACTGACCATTCCGCAATAAGATATTTGATGAATAAACCATTAACTAGCGGTAGAGTGACTAGGTGGTTATTATTGTTATAGGAATTTAATATTACCATTATTGATAGACCATAAAAATCTAATGTAGTAGCAAATTATCTTTCAAGATTAAATATTCCCAGTGAAGTAATTCCTATTGATGATGATTTTCCTGATGAACACCTTTTTGCTGTGTCAACAGAATCCCCATGATTTGCTGACATAGCTAACTATTTAGTCATTGGAAAATTACCACCTCACTTATCCGCTCATGAAAAGTAGAATATCATACAGAAAAGCACTACATATTCCTGTATTCAAGGAGACCTCTTTTACACCGGAGTAGATCTCATTATTTGTAGATGTGTAAGAGAGGAAGAAGTGTTTGATATTTTAAAATATTCCCATGATGAACCTTGCAAGGGTAACTTCGCTGATAAGTGGACTACATACAAAGTGTTACGAGCTGGCTCTTTTTGGCTCTCCTTGTTTAAGGATGCCAAACAGTACGTCAAGTGATGTGACAGTTGTTAGCGAATTGGCCAACCTAATAAAACTAATGAAATCCCTTTATGTCCTCAGGTTATGATTGAGCCTTTTGAAAAACGGACCATTGATTTTTTAGGACCAATAAATCAAACGTCATTAAATAAAAGCATATTTTGGTTTGTACAGATTTCATTACAAAATGGGTAGAAGATAACACTATTTCTTTTGCTGCTGAAAGAATTTTTGTTGATTTTATTTTTACTGAATTCTTTAGTAGATTTGGTGTGCATAGAGAAATTGTTTTTGATAATGGACTATAGTTTATTTATAATCTAGTACAAGGTGTGATGGAGTAGTACAAAACATGGCATAGGAAATCTACACCGTATCACCCATAAGGAAATGATCAGGTGGAGTCCATAAACAAGGTGATTGAATCCATCATCACAAAGATAGTAAATATTCACAGAAAGGATTGGGTTGAAAAATTATCGGAAGCATTGTGGGCATACTGAACCACTTGGAGGAACAACACAGGACACACACCATATGAGCTATTGTACCAGAAACAAGTCCTCTTCCCAATAAATTCCAGATCAAGACTTTCAGGACTACATTCCAATTGTGGCTAGATCTCTTTGAAGCACAACAACAATGTCTTCTACAACTGAATGAGTTAGATGAATTCTGAAGGGATATTGTTCAGTAGAAAATCTTGGTTCAACAACAATGCAAGAAGTGGCATGAAAAGTCCACCCAGAAGAAGCAATTCCAACTCGGTGATTGGGTGCTCCTTTACGATTCTAGATTTAAATATTTTAATGGGAAATTCCATACATGCTCGATGGGACCCTATGAGGTGGTCAAAGTGTTTGAAAATGGAGCGGTAGAGATCAAAAATATTGATGGATGGAATTATGTGTTCCTGGTAAATGGGAATAGATTGAAGGTATATTTTTAGCCCCTTACTAAAGGAGATTTTATGTAGCAAGTACAAGAACAATATGAAAAGGAGTTAGTAGGTGGTAACACCAACTTGTTGAAGATTTGATTCTTTATTTTCCTCATTAGAAAAAATAAAAAATAATAAAAGAAAAGATAAAATAGAAAAATGACAAAAAAAAAATCCTATAATTATGAAAATTAGTTGACTGACATGATTGCAGAAGGATCAACCTGAAAACTAGCATGCTGGTAGGAAGGTCGAAATTTCAATAAAAAGGGAATGTTACTTGATTTTTAGATATGTTGGCTACCACCAAGAAGAAGTAGGTTCAAGGAACCCAACCCTTACCCAAGTTTGGCGTAGCTAGCATGGAAATTTTTATCCAAGTAAACGCTTAATTCTGGCTACAATTACTTTTTTTGGCACTAGTGCAGGCAGACCTTGAATATAAAATTTTGCCTTTCTTCTATTTTCCTGTTTCGTAGTTCCCACTATTTTTCTTTTTCTAAATCCCTAATGAATTACCCTCCTTTTTCTTCTAAATAAAACTACCCTTACCGATCTTATAAAACCTCTGTTGCCCTTGAATTTTTTTCCACATCCCATTCTCATTTATCCCCCTTGGTGATATTGTTTTTGGAATCCCTGCAGTAATTGTCCTTCCCATTATGAAAATCATCCCTTTCCCACTTCTTTATTCCCTCATAAATTGATTGCATAATTTGATGCAGTCAATCCAGAATGCATGCTCATGAAACACCATGCCATGTTTTCTTCATGCTCTGTTTAATTTTTATTTCATGCGTGATTAAGTGTTGAACTGTTTTGTTTCCTAAATGGGAAATGAGTTGGTTGGCTAGGGCATAACCAACCCAATTCGTTTATCCTTGTGCTTTCACCATTTAAAAAGTTGCTGTGAAAATTTATTCATTTGCAGTTGTGTGGTTTGGATTTCTCTTATGTTTATTTCAGAAATTCTGAGTTAAATTCATTTCATAGTCAAGCGTGAATGGATCTATAGTTTGGAAGTTTAATTAAGTTTATTTCTTTCTTGCAATTTCTTTCCTGCAATTAATTTCTTGCAATTCTTTTCCTACAATTTTTGTCTTAGTTTGCTTCCGCTTGGGTCGTACAAGAAGATTCTTCCTGTACCAGTGCATGTAGTTTCCTACACTCTGGTTTCTTAATTTACTTTATAGCAAGTGTTACATTCCTTTTCTTGCTAATAATTTAATTTATTCCTACAAGCAAACGTATTGTTAATTTAAGTAATCATTCTCAATGTTAAGAGTTATAATTCTAAAGGATCTAAGAATGTTTAAATGAATGAAGGACGTTATTACAAACACCATACTTTACACTGCATTTTATGAGTTAAGAAAAAGGAATAGAAACATTATAAGTGAATTGTCGAAAGTTACTTGATGCATGCAAATTACTTTGACTACTGCTTGATTATTTCGAATTGTTTTTTCTTTTTTATGTTTACTTTCATTGCAAAGTTCAGTTAATTAAAGCATTCTTTTTCATGTGTAATTTATCTCAAAATCTAGCTTGCAATTGCAATTATTTTTAACACATCTTTTAATTCTTTCGAAAGTAAGTTGGAAACTTTGGTGAAGGAACCTCTGTCTTTATGCAAGGGTTGATCTCTTGTCACAGGAACAGAGTGCTCTAAGCCTTGAGGCTTGTAGCACCTCCATAAATACATAAGTCTTCAGTAAACAATGTAAAATATACTTTTTCACATAAGTATTGTACCTGCACTAGTGCAAACATATTGTAATAGTGCAAGAATAGGTTGTTTGGTGTAGAAGGAAGATCAATTGGGAAATTGTGTTAGGTCCCTATAATACTAGTGATGAGCCCATTAATATTGTAGTTGTATCCCTTATTAATATTTTTGTGTCCCTATTGTCCCCATATTGTTATTATTATGCCCCATAGAATCCCTCTATTGTTATTTTTGTGGCTTTATATTATTATTGTTAGGTCGGCTTGGTTATATTGTGACCCCTTAGACTCCTATATATAGAGAGGAGGTGTTGTCATGTGTATCATCCAAGAATGGTTTATTTGCGTAATGTAAAGGAGGTTGCCCCCTCAAAGAGTCTTATTTCTAAGGTGTTCATCTATCTTTTCTATCTTTTTGTGAGATGGTTTCATAACATTTGGTATTAGAGCTTTGGATTCTAGGGTTTTGCTGCACCATAAAGGTCATCGTGGAATTTTCACTATAACTTTTTTTTCTGCAACGTTTCAAAAGTGAAAAAAAAAAACCATTTGAGACAAAATCGCACTGAACCTCAGATCCAAATTCAGATCTTTTCACACTATATTTGTGGAGATATGATCTGAGGAAGTTGGTCTTTTGCAGACTCCTGAATTACATTCCAAACAGGTGACCTGGGGAAAATCGTCATAGCTTTCTCTCTAAGCAATTGAAATTTTGTAAGAATGTACAAAAATAGAACGAGTTGTAGTTTCTTGTATATATTTTTCAGAGCCAAAGGTTAAAACAGTGACACATGGCACTTCATACAACTTCTCTCTTTTGGAAAGGTCTATAATCAGGTCATCTTGGGAGATTGTGCATAACTCTTCCTTGGAGAATCCAATTTGGATCAGACTGGTAGCATTAGAAAGAGGACACAGAGGGCTACTACAGGTCACAATTTCAGAACTGGATGATCTGAAATTACAGAGATACATCAGATTCAATATCAAGATCCTATAAAGTGAAAAAATGTGTGTAGTTTTTTTTAAATTTTTGCATAAGCTTGGTTTGAAAAATTAGTTTGAAGGAATTCAAAGGGCATAGTAAAGCATTATTATCGATAATTGATGCCCCAAGGAAAGAAAATGCAAACACCTAGCAAGAAACTTGAAAGCTCTAGCATGACTCATGAAGAAGAGGAAGAAATGCAACATGATATATCAAATTACGAGACCAAGTGCAACAAGTGTCACTTGCACAAAAGGGTGTACAAGCTAAGATAAATGATGTGGAAGCTAAGATGGATGATTTGAAGATAGATTTGAAGACAAACATGGAAGAATTGAAGATAAACATGAATAAGTTGCTACAAGAAAGGGTCACTAAGGGTGAAAGGGTAGTAAAGGAAACTCATGATGAGAACAAAAGAAATGTTAATCATGATTCCATAGACTCTAATGTTGGATCGAAGACCCATCCTATTCCAAAAATCGATATGAGGAAGTTTGATGGAAAGGATCCCGCAACATGGATATTACAGATGGAGCAATTTTTCGATCTCAATAATGTGCAAAACACACAAAAGGTACGTATTGCAAATTTATATTTGGAACTAAATTAGTTTGTATGGTATCAATGGCTTTGCTGTCATAAACAAATTATCACTTGGGCAATTTTTACGAAAGAATTGACAACACATTATGAGGATACAAAAAACAACACTTTTTTTAGCCAATTGATAAGCCTCAAACAAAAGGGTTCAATAATAGAGCACATTGATGAGTTCCAAAAATTGAACATAAGGGTAAAATATATTCCATAGGAGCATAAGATTGATGTGTTCATAGGGACTTTAAAGGATAATATCCAACATGATGTTCGCCTTTGGAAACCTGATTCATTAGAGAAGGCATTCAGGGTAACAAGAAAAATGAAAAGCAAAATTATGGCAACCAGGAAGCATACCACTCACAACTCTAAAGATGGAAGTGTTGTTGCCCCTAGCCTTCCACAACCTATAAGGTTGACACCACAACAATTGGAAGAAAAAAGAGCAAAAGGGCTTTGTTATAGTTGTGATAGCGAATACACTAAAGGCCATAAGTGTGCTAAGAAGAAATTATTCTACATAGATTGTGAAGAGGAAAAAGAAAAGGAGCAAGAAAGGTAAAAAGAGGAGGATATACTCCAGGAACAAAGCCTAGATAAAGAAGAAATGAATCCAACCATATATTGTAATGCATTGGCTAGAATTACCACTCCTCAAACCATCAAGATAGAAGGACAAATCAAGAAGAAAAAGGTAATAGTGTTGATTGATTCAGGAAGTACCCACAATTTTATTCATTGTCAGATAGCAAAAGAATTGAATTGCTTCCTATATCTAGCACTAGAGTGTCAAGTGATGGTTGCAAATGGAGGAACGATAAATTGTTGTCGTAAGCGCCATAATATCAAGCTATCCATGTGTTACCGGGAATAGTGTCCACTCGGAGCTTCTATTCCCACTAAGATTGGTAGCTATCTTAGGAACAAACAAGTAAAGTCTACTTTAGCTTTCCTTTATGAAAATAGATAAGAGTGGAACAAAGGGCACCAACCTTAGTCTTGCACTTGGTTCCCTTGCTTGATTCCTCTCCTTCCTGATAGATCTTCACCGCTTCTTCTTCGTCTGCCCAGCTTCAAAGAGCACCTGTAGAATCAAAGCAGCATACTACTATCGAAGAATAGAGATCTATATTCATAAATAACACACGACCAGATGTGTTAACCATACAAATTCATATATAATCAAACATACAAGAATATGGAGGAAAATTTGAATAACTTTATTAATATCAAGAATAGCAAGAGGATTACAACCAATAATTCTGACCCATCATCATACTCCAACAAGAAAGCCCTTCTTCACCTCAAGTAAAGCTTAGATCACCCAACACTATGAAGTTTCACCAGAAAACCAACAACACTTCTCTACAAGATACAAGATTCTAGCCTCTGGATCTC
>APFE030324669.1:4641-20533 GCA_000404065.3 Pinus taeda | reverse complement strand
GATTCGTTATGGTACAAAGATCGCTTATACCTCTGTAAGAATTCCCAACTCAAATAAAATATTCTTCTGGAATTGCACGCTTCTCCCTTAGGAGGGCACTCAGGATTTTTAAAAACTTACCATAGGGTTAAGAAGGAATTTTTTTGGGATGGCCTTGAATCAGATATTCAAAAGTTTGTGGCAGAATGTTTGGTATGCCAACTGTTATCTCCCCAAGAAACACTCCTAGGTTGTAGCTCGGAGATGCTCGGGACATTACTAATTCAACTTAATTTTGCAGATGGATGAATGGAAGGAATGATGCTTGTTCAAGCCAGATAAACAGTCCTACTTTGCTTGACTCTAGACATGCGTGAACACCCCCAAATTACAAGGCTTTAGACCACCAATTACTCATAGTTTAAGGAATGGATGAACATGGAGAATACTAACCACACCAAAAGATGCACAAGATCTTGTGATTTGCAGCTGCAACCCATAAAGAGGTCTTCGAATCTAATTCCCTAATGCACAGACAGGATGACAACTCTCTGGCAATAGGCGAAAAGAGCCCTGAATAACACATTCACTGATACGTACAAGATCTTAACACAGAGGTAGGATGACAACTCCTCTAATGCTAAACATCAAGAGTTTAGGAAAACTACATAACGGGCACAACCTAAATAGAATAGGAATGGAAAGTGAGAAATTAACAACAAAAGAAGCTTGTATTAGCTGAAAATGAAGACGAGACGCTACAAGTATCAAAGTAGTTACAGTCTCCAAAAGTTGAATCTTACATCAAAACTACAACCATCAACCCTGATTACATCTTGTTTCTGGGTATATATATAGTTTGAATACAAAGGCACTCGGCCACTCTAAGTGTGGAGGGGTCATAATTGACCACCAACCACTTTAACTGCCTGGTAAAGCTTGTGAGTGCAATTTCTTGTTGTATCACATGAATTTGATCTCCTCGGGTGCTCTGTTGTACTCTCAGGTGGCTGGAGTGTCGTATAAGATAAAATTCCATGCCTGTTAAATGCAAGTTTCTGCTCAAGCCTTTTCCTTCTTCTTCTTGGGTATGCATTCTGTTGAATGCGGTGGTTGAGGAGGAAATGCACCAAGCATAGGTAGAAGGTCGTTTTTGTCCTTTGGGCGCACGAAATGATTAGGGCGAGAGGAGTGCATGGTGGAAGTATGAGCAGGACGGAGGGAGGAGATTAGCTGTCAGATCAAGCAGATAGACGGCAGAGATCATTCAGTGGGAGGCATCGAGAGGAAGTGGGGGGCAAGACGATCTCAAATTGTTGGATCTCAGGTGGGCAGATCCAACGGTCATCAGGCGGAGGAGACGTGCAAGTTTTAACTCGCGGGCAAAGCAGTTTTGGCAGCAGGCGGTATTGATCGCACCATCGTGGATCGTCGGGCGGTAAAGGTACAAGGGTGCACAATCCCATGTAGACAGTGATGCGTAGCAGTGGGGAAAAACGAAAATCACCTTTCATCGCAGTTTATCGTGTTGTCACTTCGCTGGTGTGGGGAGAGCAAACGTCGTCCGATCATGGCGGAGATGATCAGATGATGAGGAAGCAATCGAGTGGGTTTTTGATTGGATGCGGCCAGGGACCGTTGGATTGGGATGTAGTGATCAACGGTTATGATTAAAAGGTGACTATGGGGCTACGGAGGCACAGGGTCATGTGATGGCGGCGCTATGGGGCTTTGAACTTATCACTTTGGGGCTTGAAGAATCAAAGGCTTACGCCGAGTTTTGGATGAAAAATAGAGATAGCAGGGGGTTATGAGAGTATGAGCGGAGTGAAGGGGAATGAGAAGGATGATTGATACAAGTCGTCTTTGAGCAATAACAACATGGTCAGGCCAGCATTTGACCCTCAAAATGTCCAAGTATGTAGCAGAGCTAACACTGGCTCCTTCTGGGGATGAGATCCTCCCTGCAAGGTCTCAAAATCTTGTAGATCAATGCCTTTCTTGTAAAAACCAATTAGCAAAATTTCCTAGTGTTCCATTGGGCATGGAGTCTAACTGAGCCTACACTAAAATAGATAAAGCAACATATTTAAAATTTTAAGGCCAAAAGACCTTAAATAACATAAATTTTCAGAAAACGCCCATTAACTGGGCCATCAAAAACTGTCTCCCCTTCCATACTTTGCAGTATGAAGGTATTGTTCCCTTGGATCTGAGAAATGATAAAAGGCCCTGTCCAGAAAGCATCAAACTTCCCATGGTTTCCTTTCTTTTCTTTTATTGCATACCACTTCAGAACCAAGTCTCCAACCTAAAAATTATCTATTTTTTTCCTTTTGTCGAAATCTTCCTTGATATTTTCTGATGTGCCACGGACCTTTCAACCAACTGTTCTATGATTTGATGTACCTCTGCTAAATCAGTGATTCTTTTTTCCATGTCTTCTTCCTCATTCTGCTCATCTTGTAGGAACTTTGCCACAGGGAGGGTTAACTGAATTGGGAATACGACCTCAGTGCCATATACCAGCTTAAAGGGGAATTCCCTATGGATTTCTTGGTGGTCACTCTGTCAGCCCACAGTGCATATCTGAGCTTAGAATCCCAATTCTTTTTGTTGTCTTCCAAAAGATTTTTAATTATCCTTATTAGGTTTTTGTTGGAAGACTCTGCTAGAACGTTTCCTTAAGGGTAGTATGAGGTGGAATGAACCAGCTTAATGCCCTTTGAGTCACACATGTCCACCAATTCTTTTGCCCTAAAGGTTGCTGCATTATTTGTGACTAGTTTATATGGACAACCAATTCTGGTGAAGATATTTTCTGTCAAAAACTTCATGACCACATGATGATCAGCCTTTCTAGTAGGAATGGCCTCAATCCATTTAGTGAAGTAATCCGTGGCTACTAGGATCCATCTGTGTTGGCCACTGGAATGTGGATTGATTTCTCCAATGAAATCCAAGCCCCACTGTTGAAAAGGGGCACTCGCATGTATAGGCTTTAGGGGCAGGGCTTTCAATTGTTGTTTCCCTTCAAATATTTGGCACCTGTCACAAGATTTAACAAATAAAAAGACATCATAAAATAAGGTGGGCCAATAGTACCCAGCTCTGAGGATCTTGTGAGCAATAGTTTTCCAATAATGGTGTCCTCCTCACATGCTAGAATGAAATTTCTGCATTACTTCCATGGATTTTTCTTTGTCCAGACACCTCAAAAGCATTCTAGAGGGGTCCCTTCAGTAGAGCAGGTTTTCATGAATGCAATATCTTGGTGCCTTGAGCTTAATAGTTTTGCCTTGGCTTGAACTAATACATGGAGGAACTTCTAGCTTCAACAAGAATTGAGCTATTGCAGAGTACCAACCACAAGAAGCTATATTTTCTGCTAATGACTGATTTTTCCCTGGTTTAGCTATTTCTTCTACTGATTGACCATTTTTTGAAATTGAGCCCATGAGATTTATGTCCAGTGTTCTGCAATTTTCTTTAGCCAAAAGTTGTTAGGTAAACTTGACTCAGGATAGAGTCAAAATTTGACAAGGTTAAACAGTGATGGTTTTGGGGCACATGGTACTGTGCACCCATGGTATTCTGCCTGTGGTATTATATGTAATGGAGCCAATAAAAGGCTGGAAGGACTTCATTGTAATGCAAGGGCCTGGAGGTGAGTGGTGAAGACTCACTTGGCCGGATTGGCTAGGGTTTTGGCCAAGGATAATGAAATTTCATTATGATCGGGTTTTTCCCCAGATAAACATGTGCGTTCATGTGTTTATAGTTATTGTTGGTCATTTTTATATTTGTTTCTCTCAGTAATTCTCCGTAATTAATTTGTGTTCTTGGGTAAATTTCTTAACAGATCGAACCAGAGCCAAGTCATTTGGGATTGGTCATCTCCAACCACTCTGATAAAGCTACGTAACTTTCTAGGTCTTGCCAACTTCTACAATAGGTTTGTGTTGGGATTTTCTCATATCACTTGGCCCTTGAGTCAAGTCACCAAGGGAGGAGAAAAAGAAAAATTCTTTTGGTCTAAATCTCAATAGAAGGCATTCACAGAGTTGAAAGATAACCTTTGCTCAGCACCAGTGCTCGCTTTACCAGACTTGCAAGAACCATTTCAGGTCAAGGCAGATGCTTCTAACTATGCTATTGGGGTAGTCCTTACTCAACACGAGCATCTAGTGGCATATCACAGTGAGACACTTTCAGACACAGTCCGGAAGTATCCCACATATGACAAAGAGATGTATTCCGTTGTGCAAGCTTGCCGATAATGGAAGCATTACATTTTGGGGAAGGAAACAGTCATCCACACAGACCACCGACCCCTGCAGTTCATACAGACCCAAGGGAAATTGCAGAATGATCGCCATTAGAAGTGGTCCACATACCTACAACAATTCCATTTAAATATCAAGTATAAAAAGGGCAACACAAATAATGTTGTAGATTTCCTCAGTCAACCACCGATCATGACATTAACTACCGTGCTCAACTCCTGTGGACACGAGACTTCTGATTGGCTACTTCTCTACAAAAGTGACCCAAAATTCAGCCACACATACTAGACACTCTTGGAGGGTCAATATGTTCTAGATTTTCACCTCCAAGATGCCTTGTTATGCCACCATGGTCACCTTTGTGTTCCTTCAAGCAAATGTGCCAAGATGATTTGGGAAGCACATTACAGTCAGGTTGCCAGGAATTTTGGGGTCGAGAAAACGGCGGCAGTACTACAAAAGTATTTCTATTGGCCACATCTTCGACAGGATGTCGGGAAGTACATCAGATCATGCACGACTTGTGCCATTGCCAAACTAACCATCAAGAAGCAGGGCCTCTATATCCCACTGCCTACCCCTAGTCTACCTTGGGAATCCATCTCCATGGATTACATGTCAGGCCTTCCTTCCACTAAGAATGGAAATGACTGTGTTTTTGTGGTCATTAACGGGTTCTCGAAGATGGCCATTATGGCGGCCTGCAAGAAGGATATCACAGCCGAAGTCACTACTAAACTCTTCTTTGAACAAGTGTGGGTACACTTTGGGATCCCACAGTCTATCATCTCAGATTGAAACAATAGGTTCCTTAGTACATTTTGGTCTAGTCTGTAGTCAATGCTAGACACCAAACTCACTAAGTGCACAACCTTCAATCCTCAAACTGATGGCTAGAAAGAGGTTGTCAATAGGATGATCGTACACATTTTGAGCATGTGCAACTCAAAGAATCCATGCACATGGGATGAGAGCCTCCCCTATGTTTAGCATAGCTACAACCGGGCTCTCCACAACTCGACTGGCCATAGCCCTTTTCAGGTGGGCTTAGGATTCCAACCATTATGTCCCATTGATGTGGCCATGCCATTTGTAGCTACTCACGTAGATTCAGCTCATGTCCAATCCAAAATAGATAAGGCAAACAATTTAATTGAGCACATCCAACATATTCTTCAGCAGGTCCATGACATTTTAGAGAAATCAAATGTCAATTACAAGCAGTGACATGATCAACATCGGTGCCACACAAGTTTGTGGTGGGTGACAAAGTTTGGTTGCATTTGCAAAAGGAACACCTTACCAGAGCCTATCGAAAACTCAGACCACTCTGATATGGTCCTTACACCATTTCCAAGGTTTTGGGAGACAATGAATTTAAGCTCAACATTCCACCATTCTTTGGCCTACACCCAGTGTTCAATGTGGACCGCCTTCAGCCATACTTTCCACCATTACTAGACACATCTAACATTGCAAAACAGCTCACACCCATAGAGTTAAATCCAGATTGCATGGAACAAGCTGCAACTGGTCAGATCATGGACACACAAATCAAGCACACTCACCAGTAGAATATGAAACTGTATGAAGTTGTCAAATTAGGCCAACTCCTTCACCAGGGCAAGTGGCTCATCGAAGACCAAGTTCAACAGAAGTTTCCTCATCTCATGGAGGAACTCAATGTAATGGGGACCATTGCTTTCTAAGGGGGGGGGGGGGGGGAAATGATCCAAGTGGGTTATTGGTGGCCACTCGCCAATTCCACTTGGATGCCCACCATTACTTCTTTTAGTTTTTTAGTTTCCTTAATTATAGCATAGTTTACTATTTCTAGCAGTTTTTTGGGTCCTAAACTTTCGGAGCCATTTTGAGGCCCCAAGCAATGTTTTTTTGGAAATCTACCACCAACGATTTGCTATCTAAAATCGTCTTTTTTGTCATGGTCTTCGAAGAGATCTTTCTAATAGGTTATCATGTGCGTCAAATGGGGATAATATGACCAAGTCATGATCCTAGGAAGTTGGTTGTCCAACTCACCCCAATGGGGCCCATAAACTCTTGGTGCTACATCTCCTCGGGTTAAGGTTTTGGTTGTTTAGGGTTTGCTCTTATTGTCCAATAATAAAAAGGCCCTTGAGCCTCATTGTAAGGCAGTTCATAGGCATGTAGCCATCACATCTCTTCTCAGAGATAAGCCACCATCGCCCTAGCTGGTTTATTTCCATTTCTGTTTGTAAGGATATTTCAACATTTTACATTAATGAAATGAAGCATTATTTCCGTTGAATCTTTGTGTTTATGGTTATATTTTTAATTTGTTGCATTCAGTTTAAATATGGATCAATAATATAAAAGGAAGGACTGATTTTTTCTCTATGGACATAGCACAAATTGGGTGAACCACGTATATTTGTGTCTCTCTCATTTTATGCATTTATGTATTTGTGTTTCAGCAATATTTTTTGTATTTCATTGCTCCATTAATTAATTTCCAAAAACTGGTATCAAAGCCGAAGGTGTATTTGGTTGATAAAATCATAGGAGAGAAGGGTTCTTGGTTTGAGTGGGAGGAATGGCAAAACTATGGTAGGTTTAGGGTCAAGAAATTTAACGGCTAAAACTACTAGTTGTGAAAGATGCAGATGAAAGATTATTTATATTAGAAATATCTACACCCACCATTGAGTGGAAAATAAAAGAATCCAACAAGTATGACAGACATAGAATGGGATATTCTCGATAGAAAGGCACTAGGAACAATATGGTTGTGTCTGGAAGTGTTGGTGGCATTCAACATTTCAAAGAAAACAACAACATAAGGTTTAATGATGGAATTGACCAATCTCTATGAAAAACCATTGGCCTCAAGTAAGGTATTTCTTATGAAGCGTCTATTTAATATGGAGATATCAAAAATTGGATCCGTTGTTGATCACTTAAATGAATTTAACACAGTTACTAGTCAGTTAAGTTCTAAAGGGGTAAATTTTGATGATGAAGTTAGGGTTTTGTTATTTCTATGCTCATTGCAAGAAAGTTGGAATGGCCTAGTTATGGGTATTAGTAACTCTTTCTTTGGATCTATTACTCTAAAGCTTGATGATTTTGTTGGTGCCATACTTAGTGAGGAAATGCAACGAAAAATCTCTGGTGAGACATCAGGTAGTTCTTTGACTAAAATGACTAGAAGAAGAAAAATGGAAAGATTAAGGAGCCCAGGAAATCATAGTAAGTTAATAAAAGGCAGATCCAAATCAATATCAGGGATAGTGTGCTGGAAATGTGGGAAGAAAGGACAGCTACAGAAATACTACAAATCTCATAAGGGAAAACAAAGAGATGTATAGCAAGAGAACAATCATGAGGTGAATGTGATGGGTGATGTGTTGCAGGATACTTTGATTGTTTCATTAGATAATATTATTGATGTGTGGGTGGTATATTCAGGGGCCTCATTCCATACCACACTTGATAGGAAACATTTTCATGACTATGTTTAAGGAGGTTTTGGACAAGTTCATCTTGGTGATGATAAAATCTATAAAATTGTTGGAATGGTAAGGTTTTTATAAAGTGAAAAAATGGAAACCAATAGATATTGAAGGAGGTAAGGCATGTTACAAATCTAAAGAAAAATATAATTTCAATAATTTATTTAGGTGGTGAAGGTTGTGTAACTACATTCACAGCAAAAACTGGAAGGTCACTAAGGAGCCTTGGTAATAGCAAAATGGGAAAAAGTTAGTAAGTTGTATTTATGCAATGGTATTTATATTTTTGTTAATGTTTTAACCTCCATAGGAGAGGATACAACATTGTGGCATCATAGGCTTGGGAACATGAGTGAGAAAGAAATGCAAATTCTTTGCTTAAAAAATTTGTTACGAGGAGCATGTTGATTTGGATTTCTGTGAGAATTGTGTTTACAGAAAATACAAGAGAGTCATATTTACTAGAGTTGGGAAGGAAAATAAGAGATAGAAGTTAGAGCTTGTGCATATATATGTATGGGACTAGCTTAGGTATCATCTCTTGGTTTCTCTCACTATTATGTTTCTTTTATTGATGATGTAGCTAGAAAAACCTAGATTTATTCTATTTAGAATAAATTTGATACTTTCAAGAAATGGAAATATTTGGTTGAGAATGAGACAGGAAAAAAGTTGAAGTGTCTTAGATCAAACAATGGAGGTGAATACTACAACAAATATTTTGATAACTATTGTTCAAAACATGGAATTCACAAAGAGAAGACAGTTCTAGGAACACCACAGGAAAATGGTGTGTTGGAAAGGATGAAAAGGGAAATCAGGATTGCCCTTACAATTTTTGGCAGATCCTGTAGAAAATGTTGTCTATATAATAAAAAGAGGGCCTTGAAGTTCCTTGGATGACAGTATGTTGTCGTGAAAACACAACCCCCCCCATTATTTACTTGTTCAAACTCAAATAATGGGGACCTTTTCTATAAAAAAATTTGGCTAAACACCTTTTTGGATTTTTATTTAGTTGATCGCACTATGCTTTTGTTAATTTTTTGTTTTCATTGGATTCTTGTTTTGATTTCTTTGTTAGAATTGATTTTTTATAAGCTTCCCATTGACGCTTGTTTCGCCTCATTTGTTCAACTGATTTGAAAATGGCACTTCTTTGAAGTCTCATTATTTATGTAGCCTAGGTCAAAAATGCTTAAAATGTACAATATTGCATTTTGTAAATAAATTAGTTCAATAATGCATTCATTTCAAATATTAACCCATAGCAATTTTTTTACTAACATTTTTTCATTTTTAGTTATGCGGCCAAATCATTAATTATCGCAATTAAGAAATTTACTCCAATTTCCAAATCAATTATTAATCTCGAAAACCCATAACATTCAAGTGGCTGTAGTTTCAATAATTTCACAACTTAACTAAATTTCACTAGAATAAAACCAGAATAAGAAAAATAATATTAAATATTAATTAATTAAATTAATTAATATATAATTAATTTAATTAATTAAAATTTAATATATAAAAATAATATATAAATATAATAAAAATAAAAATAAAATAATTTTCATCGCATTGAGGGATTGGGTTGGAAGTTTTATTGAACATATTTTAAAAATCCTGATACACACCATACCCCTGATCGCAGATAAACATAAGCATTAAATGCATCGCATCGGGAGTTTCATATTTCGCAAGTTTAAAACCCCCGATATCCCCTCATACCCCGATGTCGATATCGGATCGGGGATTTTACATTGTGCCTAACTTTAAAAAACCTCGATACCATCTCTCGATCCAATTTGCATGATACGAAGGGCATATCCCCGATCGCCGAAATTTTAAAAGCCCGAAGGCCATATCCCCGATCATCGAAATTTAAAAAAAAAAGCCCGAAAGGCATATGGGCATGATGCATTAATTCAAGTTTTATTAAAAGCTTGGTATTTATTTCAAGTTTTGATCATACGTATGAGTAAAGTGAAAAAAGGTTAGTAAAGTGAGGGAGTGGTAGGATAAGTTAATTAATATTAAAACAAATATTTAATATTTAAAAAATAATTAAATTTTTAAATTAATTATTAATAATAAAATTTAATTTAAATTAATTAAATAAAATTTCATTATTATTAATTATTAATTGGATTAATTGTTATTAGTTTATAAATAGTTTAATATTGTTAATTATTAGATATCAATTAATAAATAGATTAATATTAATTAACAATTAGTTTATAATTAGCAATCAAATTAGAATTAATTAGAGACTAATTGAGCATTAGTTTTTAATTTCAATATTTCTAGCCCAGCAACAGAATTTCCAGATTCATGACAGATTTGATCCATCAACGTTGGGGGCTTATAGATTGAGATATACTTGGCCAAATAAGGCTCAGGACAGCCCGTTGGAAAGATAAAATCATGGAGAATATTTCTGAGGAGGTTTCACTAACAGATTTAATCATTTATTGGGTCAAAAATCAGGCAGAAGATCAAGCTCCTAATTTTGAAAACAAAATCAATTTTCTGAGATATTTTCTTCATTTTCATTTGTCTAAAACCTCTTCTAATTGCAAATCCATTGGTTAATAATATCTTTGGCCAATTAAACCACCCCAAACATCAATAGAGAGCTTATATTTTATTTTCAATTATTTATTTAAATAGAATTTGATTGGATTCGATTTAATTACCAGAAATGATATTTTGATTGCATCTTAATTTATTTTGATTTCTTTTTGCAGGAAAACAGTGGAAGAAATATGGAGAAAATGATCTCAATCAATGAGAATGCTCCAGCAATTGAAGATCAGAATTTTGAGCAAGTAAAATTGGATTTTTTAGATTTCTCTTCAAAACTCTCATCTCCAAAATTCCTTTACGAATATTATAAATAATAGATTGCATAATGTAATAGGGGGCTGCTCTCCTCTGCAATTCTAGACATCTAAAAGCACTACTGTAATAGGAATTTAGAGTTGTAGGAGAGAGGAGAGAAAATCTCAGATCTGGGGATTATTGAGGATTTTTCTTTGTATCTTGAATTATGTATGAGGGGCAGAGTTTGCACTATTGTGGCTCTAATTTTGAAGACAGAAGTTCAAGCAATGTAAAGGAGTGTTGAAGACCAAGATCAGAGAAATGGATGTAATAAATTGGTTTTTTTAATACTACTGTTTCAAATATCAGTTTCATTTTTATGGTAACATTAATGTCTCATTTTATTCATGTTTGTGCACTATTGTCAACATGGGTAATTTGTCTCAATATTGTTATTAGGTATCTCTGTTATTATGAATTAAAATCTGATTTCTGAGTAACTATTTACTTAGAAATCTGTCTTATAAAACTGATTTATTGAATGGTAATGTGTTGTGAACTATTTCCACATATCATTATTCAATTATTGGATTTATTGATTTGATAATCAATATGATTTTTGTGAACTACTTCCTGGAATGTTATTGGTTTATTATTTCAAGTTTTAAGGTCTCAATAGAATGTGTTTTGGTAACCATAATATCATTTAATTAAACTACTTCATTAACTTGATATTCATTATAAACAAGACATATTTAAATCCCAATACTTTAATTATCTTGCTCTTAGATGGGTTAGATCTATATCTGCCTAATTAAGATAGGATTTAGATTAGTTTCTTTTGCTTGTATCGTAGAATAAGCTTGCATTTAGAGTAAATTATACATTCTTTTAAGTCCTCTCCTCAAAGAGGCAAAATTTTAGTTGTGGCTTGGCTGAACCCAAATCAGCTTAAGGGTCATTCTCTTGCCTGATCAGCAAGAAGAAGTGATCTGATATCCCTATCTATTGGTAGTTAAAGATACATTATAAACCAATAGCAATAAGGAGAAGGTAACTGGACCTAGTTAACCCAGTCGGAGCCACCACACCAAACGGAAAACGAGCTGCTTTAAGGTCTGGACCGGGTGGTTATCCCCCAATGTTGTTGCAGCGATTTTTGAGGCATCAACACTTTTGGCGCTAGAAGGAGGGCTTGAGAATTTTTGTCTATTGGAGTCTTTTCAATTTTAATATTTTATTTATTGCGATGACTCCTCTCAAACTTCCAATTTGGAGTTGTATCCACGGACGTGCATCTTCCAATACTCCACCCGAAGTGGTAAGACTCTTGTCTCAGGCAAAGTTTAATGGTAAGAGAAATTCTTCTGCTTTTAATCATGTCTTTCAATTTATTCAAAATGTTTCAAAATATGATTTTCAAGGAATTGATGAAGGCATTTTATGCAGAATTTTTACTCTCACATTTACTGCAAAAGCCAGAAGCTGGTGCAGAACTCTTCCAGTTGTTTCAATCCACAACTGGGATCAATTTGTTACAATTTTCATGTGTAAATTTGACGGCTATGATTATGAACAGGTATGTGAGGAAATTGAATATCTATGAAGGTTTGAAAATGAGTCCGTTAATGATTTTAATATTCGATTTCATTTGAATTGCTTAAGATTTAAAGGCAAAGATAAACCTATGGAAGAAGAATCATTAGATTGGTTTGAATATATTTGTTCTCTTCCAACCATTCCCAATCCATATGAAATTAATTCAAGCTTTGTTCCATCCCCTTCCAATATAAATGAGAATCCCAATTTGGATGTGCAAATAAATTGTGATGAAGTGGTTTCACAAAGCTTAAAAGATATTTCTAATCAAATGCAAGAAAACAACAACAACAATTTTGGAGAAAGAGCTGCTTTGGAATCTGAAAATTACTTTGTAGTCAATTCAGAAAATCAGATTGCAAATCAACAAGTACAAGCAGCAATCAAAGTAAATAATAATACGCAACCTGCTGTACAAATTTCTGAATTTTTCCATGATGAGCAAATGTCGAAATCAGAGCAGAAAAGCAGCCTTCTTCAAGAAAGCATGAACACACAAAGGAATGATCTGCAATCTGAAATTTACAATGAGCATAATGCACAAGAGTTCTCAAACAGAGAGTTTTAAATGCATTGTTTCAGGTTCACATTTTTCCCTTTATCCTGATATTTTTAATGATGGTAATTTTTCCTCTCTTGGTATTAATGATATTTCAGAAAATACAAAGGCTGATCTAAATGAATTACCAATTAACTTTTAGCAAGATAAAGAAACAATTGTTGATCATTCTTTTACAATTAATGAACAAGAAATTCTTGTTCCTCCTTGTTTTGATATATTGGATAAGATTGAAGGGAATTCTAGAGAATCTTGTGAAGTCATTTATGATAATTACTCTGACATTGAGGATGTTGATTTCTATTCCTCTCAAAAGAATCCTCATGAGAACATTCAAATAACATCTGAGAATGAGGAACGCTTCAATTTAGGAATTATCCCAACTAATCCTCATTTTAGAGCAGCAAATTATCTTCATGATTTCACTATTCAAGAAAACAGTCCAATTTATGATTCATATCAGGATCAAACTCCCATTCCTATTCATAATCATAATTTGTTTTCTATTTCACAAGTGGGAATTCGAAATTACTCAAATTTCATAATTCTAGCCAATCCTTGTGAAAGAGAAATTATTTCAAAACGATCCCAATTGTGCTGTAACATTAGTTGTACAAATAGTAATTTCATTTTAGTTTTTCTTTCACACTTATTTTGTTTATATTTAGATTTATTTTGTGATTTTATTTTTCAGAATTTCAACACTCTATGCTGCCATATTGAGCACTTTACTGTCAAACACTCAATTGATGAATTGCTTTATTGGGAAATTGAAGTTTCATATTATAACTATGAACATCAAAAGCTGTTAACATGTCAATATCAATTGATGTTCATTTATTATCAAAAGCTCCTATTTCCTCAAAGACAATCTCAACTAGAGGATATATTTTTACAATCTGGCCCGCATTTTAATTCAATTAATAATTTTCAATTGTATTTAACAGATTTCCATTCATTTTTCATTGACTCATTTGAAAAATATTTGGAAATTTTTCCTTCAAAGATGATTGTTAATAATTTAACATTTGCATATAACACTAACGATTTTTTCCAGGACTTTGAATTTAAAAGCTCATATCCACAATTCGGCCTGTCATCTCCTCTTTTGAACATTTCCCAATCATTAATGCAAATCCATCCAGATTTTTGTGATCCAATTGGTATCGAATTGGAAAGGAAATTTCATGAGAAAGATTTTAAATCAGTTACTAACAATAACTGTACATTTTGATTTCATATTTAATTTTCTTAGTTTAATTATATTTTTATTTTTATTACTAACATTTGAACTGTACATAAGCACAGGAATAAAATTGAGAAAATCGCTACACTAGAAATATGACTATACCTAGTCATTTTCATGTATATGGTTAGAATAGGAGTAGAATTAATTTAGTTAGCTTGTTTTATATAGTTAATTTATTTGCAATAGTTCTGTAGATTAAAAAATAAAACAAAGCAATCAGCCTTCTCATACATGTTCAGTGGAAACATTTTTTCTTATCAGAAAATTTTAATTCTTGCTTTCCTTTTTGAAATTTCTTATAGCAATATCTCTACTCTGCCTATTTTGAATAATGTCTTGATTAAATTCAATTAAAACTGCACTTGGTATCAATTGCCTCAAAGCCACTTTTCTTTATTTCGAGATTTCGTTCTAAGATTTTCTTTTGAAATTTATATGGTAAGGATTTGAGGATATAAAAGCTTCATGATCCCATTATCCCATGAGATGTATGATTGACTATGATTAGCCTAATTCTAATTCAATCATTATTAGTCAGTCTAACCTGTCACGGTAATCATATGAAGTTCATATTATCTTCCTCGGAATTTGCTAAAAGCTGATCTTAAGGATGCCCATTTTCCCAAGTGCACACATTTAAATCTGTTTTGATATTTTTCTGCAATTAGTGGCTTAATCTCATTCTAATCTTTAGTTTATTATCTGATGCTGTAAAACGCATCATGTTTATTTACTAAAGGCATTATTGAACAGTCACTATAACAGTACAGATTTTTCTCAAGAATAATTCGGAATGAGCAGAGGTAATAAATTGTTGTTTCACTTCGAAAGGGAAGCATAGTTTCATATTTATTTCTGGTAAATTTTATATTCCACGGACATCAATAAACAAATTTTATTTAGAATGATTACACACTTAGATTTAGAATAAATAATGAGGTGATTTTAAACGAAAGAAATTTTTTGATAAACCAAAGGAAGAATTTGAAGATTTATGAGGTAAAATCTGCAGACAATTTCCTTCCAGGTACGCGTTTACAAGTTCGTTCTCATCTCTTATTACTTTCTATTTTTCTTAGTTTATTTTTGATTTGTGTTTTGTTTTATTTGCAGGTTTTTATTTCTTTTCAAAAAATAAAGTAAGCAGCAAACCTAATTCAAATTTGCAACAGGTTCAGGGAAATTTTATTTGTTATTCATTAGAATTTGAACATTCTTTAACTTTGCTTTTATTCGCTTAGAAAACCCAATTGAAATTTCAAGGAATATCAAGCTTCTCCGGACCATATGAATGCACGACGAGCCCATGCAAAAGGGGTTTGGTAATATGCTGATACCACCAGATACAATGGAACCTAACCATAACATTCTCCAACTACAATCTTCCTAGATTGGTCCACGCTAACGATCCATCTTCTCCCTTCCGAAAGGGATTCAGTAAATAACCAATAAGCACTTGGGTTAAGTGTCGGTTCGTAATTTTTTCTTACATATCCACCCGCTGGAGCCAAGTATCAAATATACACCTCCAAAATACAAGCTTTTAGACTGGAAGAAAACTTAACTTTTATGGCTAAGTCGAGGCCCTAGCGCTCTATTTGCGAATCCCTTTTGTTAATTCCTGAAAAAAGATCCCTCACCTCGTCATACATTAGTATTTCTCAATAATTTACTTGTTCAACTGCAGAAGGCTGATCAAATAATTAGCAAATGAATTATTCTTCTTGTAACTATACATCAGTCGGAAAGATTCATGACGTGCGCAGTAGGGAAGGGAGTGGATAGGGAAAGCAAAATATTTTTATCCTTATAAAAATCCTAGGACTAAGTTAATTATCCCAAATATTCTTATCCAAAACTAGATAGGATCAAATAAAAAAGAACAAAATTTTGTAGAACA